>JAOPUL010006720.1:54935010-54964266 GCA_027564515.1 Octopus rubescens | reverse complement strand
GGCCTGGAGAAGAGCCATTAGGTAAAACCCGTCCAACCCATGCTAGCATGGAAACGGACGTTAAATGAGGAAGAAAAAGAAGAAGAAGAAGAAGAAGTGTGATTTCTCTGGATACACAATTTCAGCTGTTCTTACAAGGCATTGCTTTATGAAATCTCCTTCACTATAAGATTTCCTACACATGGCGATCTTTTGGCTGAGTTCATAGCTTGCAGTAACGGAAGTGACATTCTCTTTCTGAATTTTTGTAAACCGGGCCTGTTGCTGTGTCAAGTTAGCCTTCAATTCCTTGAGTCTTGAAACAAGCATTGGGCCTTCACATTTATTGCAAGATCGATGGTTCATTTCATAATGTCTTTTCAAGTTGTACTCTGTTGGTGTGGTGATACAGTTGTTGTAAATTAAACAGTTTATCTTTCCATTCAGCATTGTGCAAAAATACTGTAATTCCCACTTTTCTTGAAACACTCGCCTTTCTTCATCCAATTTCCTTTTTGTCTTAACTGGAGAAGCACTAGCCATTTTTAAGATGATGTGGAATCTGAAAAATAAAATCGCTGGTTAAAACACTGAAACGAAAGTTAGACCAGCTTAATTTAGGCCAAAATATGTGAAAAGCATAAATTCTGAGCTTTAGGGGCCTAATAAAGACTGTTTCTCTTGTAAAATAATGACTTTTTACTTGCAGTGAGCTATAGGAATTTTTCAAACCAGCCCGCGTTAAGAGTTTTGGTATACAGCGTCCATCCTTTTGAAATATAGAAAACCTTTCAGGAGTATGTCGGACCAATTTAGACATCATTTTGTTCACCTCCTGTTAACTCTTGGAATAATGTTTTTAATAACCTATAAACAGTGTTCATCGTATAATGAAACGGTTCCACTCACTTGATAATAAGGAACAACAAAACTTGTATGAAAGAATGAAGGTGATATTGGTTTGCGTGTAGTCAGCCAGTTAGACAATTTCAAACACACATCATCGTTACACATTATGCCATCCATCCCCTTTAGTAGTCTATGATGCCATTGGGTAGTGTGCGTGCTGCAGACAACCAATCAGATCTCAGAGGAGCAGGCATGCTCCACTTCTAAAAATTGACATGACATTACCTGCTATTGCATCACTGAGGAATCACTTAACTTGCTTGCCTCACAGCTGCATTTGCATTTTTTTTGTGCTTTTGAAATTGATTAAAAGGTGATAGTCGATTTCAATGTGAAAAAAAACATGTCGTTTACAGAAAAAACATGCTGTTTTTCTGTAAACGAGGCACGTTTATCCAGTTTAAATTATAAAAACTACAATTTTGGCTGTTAAATGACCAAATTACAGTATCCTTTGTGTGGGCCGCAGGTTTGCTTTTAAAAGGACACATGCGGCCCACTGGTCACATGTTTGATATGCCTGACCTAAACGATTTTGTCACGAAAGGCAGGGCAGATAACCCTTGAATTTCTATTGAACATAGAATACAATGGTGTCTGAACTTTAGTCGTAAGGGTGACAACTATGGACATGTTTCTATCTTATTAGACCTTGTCTCATCTCAACATCCACAGTACTCTATATTTAATTAATTTAAATTCTGGGTGTGTCTCCCCACCTTCCTTGATTAAAGTTAATCATTATGATACTTATTTTTCTCATCAATGTGGCTATCATTTTGATTAATAAAAAAAGGTCTTGTCTTCTTACATATCACTATCTACTTTACTATAAATATGGTGACTGCCAGTGTAGACGAAAAATGTTCTCTACTACACGGCTCATTTCTTGGTCTTCAATTATAATTGCATTCACATCCAGAATACATTATAACAATGTTTTTTACATTATAGCAATGTTTTGTTTATAGAGGGAAAGAGTTGCCAGTGGTGTTGAGAGGATTGAAAAGGAGGTTGATTAGTTGGTTAGTTTACGTCCCCGTAACTTAGCGGTTTGGCAAAAAAGATCGATAGAATAAGTACCAGACTTAAAAAATAAGTACTGGGGGTCGATTCATTCAGCTAAAAATTCAAGGCGGTGCTCCAGCATGGCCGCAGTCTGATGACTGAAACAAGTGAAAGATGAAAGATATATATATACACACACTCATATTTATGATGAGCGTCTTTCAATTTCTGTCTACCAAATCCACTCAGAAGGTGGTCCTGGAACTATAGTAAGACACTTGCCCAAGGTGCTATACTGTGGGACTGAACCTGAAACCAACAACAGGATCGTGCTCTTTCACCTTCCACTAACTAACCAAGAAGAAGGGAGTGAAAACTGTTTTTTGGCAGACTCGAGAACCGAAGGATACAGGGTTATATGCCTTTACAAAATGGCCAATGTAGTGTGCAGACCAACTACAGCCTTTGTGACTCACATAGCAAATAGCTCTCTTGCATGAATAAGAATTCACACTGTATACTCATTATTGGAACTCCCATAAATATAACCATAACCATTCTAACTTCATGTATACTGGTTGTTGTTGTTTAGTCCCAGGCCAGTTTAGTTTGTTTAGTCCCATCAGAATTCCAGCCATGATAATCCCACACTTTTTTTTCTCTTTAGACCATGGATGACAACATCTGATGAGTCATTTGCTTTTAAGATAATAGGGTGGTTTGAATATTTGGTTGCTATTTCTAGCAAGTTATGCAATCACATAGATCAGTCCTCAAGCACTTGTGCATATATATACTTTCTCCAATCACATATCCTGTCATTTATATATATTTATATATATATACACACACACATATATATATATGAGACAATAAATAATTAGTTCACATTAACCAGACGTATTTCTAAAAATAAAAAATCTAATTCTTACCGGTGAACAAACTTTTTACTCTCTAAATAAGACAGAGCTGTACTCAATTGATAAGCATATTTAATCAATGTTACTTGGTCCAGACGTTGTTTATTGTTTTGTAAATATGCCCGCATCTGAAAAGATACAAGAAAACAGTAGGAAAATAACATTTTATATTCAGTTAGGTGTGTATTATTTTACTGGAATCAATCATTGGACTGTAGCTAAGTATAAACATTGCCATCAAGGTTGTTAGTCAGTATCATTAATCTCAATAGCTACATATTCCCCAGAGTTACCTCCCATCACCAACTTAATTACAAGACTATTTAAAAATTCATTTTACAACACAGTCATCCAGCTGAAGAAACCACGCCATAGCTGACATTGGATCTCGATGTAGTCCTGTGACTTGTCATATCCTCTCAAACCGACCGATCTAAGCCAGCATCGAAAACGGGCATTAAATAATGATGATAATTATATTTATAGAATGACAGGTGAGCCAGTAGAGGTGAAGTAAGGTTGGTGAAGCCTCTTAGTCCTGTTTCACAGGGGATTTGACAACCTCCTTAGTGCTGGTGCCATGAAAAATAGAATCAGTACACACTGTAAAGTAGACAGCAAATGATCACTGAAAGTGTAGGGCTAAGACCAAAGGCTTATCAACCTCTCTTGTGCTACTGCTGCAAAAAAAATGCCTCAGTACACCCTGTGACGTGGTTGGTGATAGGAAGGACATTCAGCCACAGAAACCAAATCAAAGTGAAACATGCAAGCACCGGTCTATGAGGGCAATAAGAAATGATTGACTGTGACAACCTGTTTAACCCATTCCAGCATGGACTGTGGATGTAAGATGATGACGATATTTCGCTGAGCTTCCATCAATCAAATTCCAGTCATAAGGTATTTATTGACACATTACTATGATAGAGGACACGTGCATAAAATGTACAGTGAACCTGTACCATATAACTGAAGAATGGCTATGTACCTACGTCAGAATATGTTAGTAAACATTGAGGATACTTTACAGATAGGTTTGTATCTCAACACTAAGATTCACTGTACTTGCAGTTAAAGTGATGTGCCTTGCCTATATTTTAACACAATTTGCATAGTACTGAATTAGATATGTTGATATATTCACAAAGTTCACTACAATAACTATTCAGTTATTAACATCACTGGAAAAGGTTTGAAGACTGGTTTTTTAATTCATCTGTGCCAAATTTTGAGAAAGAAATACAGTTAATTTTCAATCCAAGTCTTTCCTAATTGCAAACTAAGTTTTGTAGGAGTAAAAAAACAGATTTTTCTGTCAGAAAAAACGGATAAACAGATCACAAATGAGAAGTTTGTGTCAACTCTCTTAAATAATTGTGTATAATTGTGTGAGTGAGAGTGTGGGTGTGTGTATGTGTGTTTGAAACAAAAGTTCATTCTTACCTCTCCATGTTTTGCCAGCTCCATAATGATCCAGACTGGACGAGACACAGAGCAAATACCTATTAACTTGATGATATGAGGGTGGTCAAACTGTTGCATGATATCTACATGACGAGAAAAGAAAAACAAAAAAACAAAGGTACAAATATTAGTTTCAGAGTCATCAAATTTACATAAACGTATAACACACACACATTTGCAAGTAGTATTACAAAGTAAAGAATACTCAACATGTTAAATTGAGTAAAACCTATTATTGTATACTTTTTCATTAGTTCAAATTTCATGCTAGAAGTTTGCTCTTGCTGTCTTCTGCTGCTGGGCACCCACAAGGAAACCATCCATCCATTTTCTCCCACCCACTATTACTGAGAGGGTCATGGCAGTAGAGTCCTCAAGCATCTTCTCGAAAGAGTTCTATCAGAAGCAAACATCATTAGATTCCCAAGTGCAACTAACTGAAACTACGGATATTATCCAACTTCTCATTCTTGGTATACCCTTAGGTTTCCAGTTGATTGTCTTAGCTTGAAGAAACCATCTTGCAACTCTTTCCAGTGACATTCTAATCATGCGTCTACCGTACTAGAGCTGTGACCTCTCAATGCAGAGAAGTAGTGGCTCATTTGGCAATATTCTTACGATTTCCCAAAGACCTGCTGTAGAGTTAATATTTGGTCGGTTGTGCTGCGTCCAGTTAACTCCCTCCAGCTTCAACATTAAGGGAAAGAACCTATTTGTGTTAGCAAAGGAAGCGGGAGCATACAGAGTTATGTACCTTGTTCAGGGAGGGCTAATACAATGGAACAAGTAATGAAATTTGAAATACCCAACTTTGCAAAATCTTACACACAGACACGCATATTATCCTTGCCATTATGAGTTAATTGTTTTTGTTAGGTTTTGTAAATTGTTTGAACAAGCATATTCACAGTCAGGAATTTTGTTTTGTAGTCACATGGTTAGTTGGACTAATACCTTGAGGGAAATTTAATATATGTAAACTGCAATTTTCCAAAGTAGCTGCAAGAGATGCGCCAACTCCAATTTATTTATGTATGTGTGTGTGTGTGTAGATGTGTGTATGTGTGTGTGCGTGCATGCATGTATGTATGTATGTGTATGTATCTTTTATCTATTACTTGTCTGTCATACAGGGGCTCTGCCTTGAATTTTTAGTCGAATGAATCGACCCCAATACTTATTTTCTTTTATTTTAAGCCTGGTATCGGCCTCTGTTACCAAACCGCTAAGTTTTGGGGATGTAAACACACCAAAACCGGTTGCCAAGCAGTAGTGGGGGACAAACATGGACACACACACATATATATATATATATATATATACACATACAACAGGCTTCTTTCAGTTTCCATCTACCAAATCCACTCACAAGGCTTTGCTTGGCCTGAGGCTATAGAAGACACTTGCCCAAATGCCATGCATTGGGACTGAACCCAGAAACATGTGGTTGAGAAACAAGCTTCTTATCACATAGACATAAAACACTGACATAAAACAAATTTGTTTGTTTTATGTCAGCCTTTTCATATTAGCATGGATTAGGCAAATACATATTGTCTTATTCATTCCCCCACCCCAAGAGAGCTTTTAATTACATTTTAATTACAACCAGATGATTTGATGACAAAGAAATGACAACAAACACTGCCTGTAACTCAGCAATTTTTCATACAAATGCAGAATGTAAACATTCTCAGATACAGATGTGCATACACATATATACAATATGCATTTTACAGTTTCCATTTACCAAATTCACTCACCAGTTTTTGATTAACCTGGAGCTATAGAAGATAACTGCCTTGTATCTTGTAGTGGGTTCAATCTCACGGGGGCATATCCCCTTCGGTAAATGATTTCTGCTATAATGCCGAGGCAACCAATACCTTACACACACACACAACATAACAATCAGTGTATTGTGTTGCATCCAAAACTGTAACTTAGCTATTTGATTGATAAATAGAGATAAATAAAAAATAAGTACCAATACAATGTTAGATTTGGTAGGAGTTTTTTTTTTTTCTGTTACCAAAGTTAAGGCATTAACATGGTTAGGATGTGGTACACTTGAAAAAATAACAATTTCAAATACTTGATTTTGCTGGTTTAAGTGCCACAAAAAAAAAAAAAAACTCAAGTTGACTTACAAGCTTCTTCTAGAAATTTCTCAGTCATTAAATTTTCATCATCTTCTTTACAAGTCTTCACAGCAACTGGAATTTCCTTCTTGTCCTGCAATTGAAATTTGCACAATATCAAAATTATTATTTCACACACACACACACACACACAAAAAAAAAAAAACCCATTAAAACTTGTAAAAATTATGTGTCTGCATCAGACGGTCAAGATGTTTGCTTCACAATCATAAGGTAAGACAAAAACTGTGTAGAATCCCATCAGATGGATTGTAATCATAATTCAGCTTTACAGCCTTGTCGCACACAGATTCCACCTGAGAATCTTTTTAAAGGTACATATGCCTGCAAACTTTATTGTTGCCATGACCCTTTTCAAGGCCTCTGAGACTTGTGGAAAGAAAGAAAGGAAGGAAGTTATCTTCAGACTGGAGACTTGATTTGAATGCTTGTTACTGAACCAACTCTGCTAAAAGATCTCCACGAGTCAGGTACCAGTGTTAAACTAGGTGACATGTTAAGTTTACTTACATGAAAGTACAAGTGAATACCTAGTGATAATTGAAACCACATATACAGGTTATGGATTCAACCTAATTTAGCAAAACAACACCTAGAGATATAGAAGAGTTTCATGAAAACAATAAGTGATGTTACTCACCTTATCATAGAATAAGCCCCGATACACATCACCAAACTGCCCCTCACCTAAGATTTCTTCAAGCTGAATGGATTCTCGTTCTATTTCATAATTTTTGGCTGTAATTTAAGTAGTAAACAGAATATTATACATATATACAATCATATAAACACATAGCAAAAGAGACATAATAATTATACATGTTTATACACACACATACCTATATTAAACATTACACTTTTATAAAGCCCAAACTGAGAATCTAAGATTAAATTTAAAAAATCAAATCCAGTAGTAGGAATGAGACAAAATATGTCACAATCGCAGACCCAATGTAATATCAGTTACAATCACTATATATGGTTGATTCTCTGTTAGAGGGGTTATTTTTCATTTCTGACAAATTGGTTTTTACAAATGATATGTTTAATACAATTCATGCTTAAACCTTAGCTGTTAATTCATATTATATATGAAATGATACTTCAGACTGCCATTACTGACTCACTGATTTTACAGACTGACCCAGCACTATAATCTTTGCTATATTCTAAAAATGTAGGAAACCAAACTGAAATGAATAGTAACAAAGTAAACCAAAGAAAGGTTCCCTATGAATAAACTGAAAAAAAAAAAAAAATCTGCTTCATATATTAAGAAAACATTCCTTCTAGTTGTATATAGTTTACATGTGAGTATTATGTGTGTGTGCCTACACGTTGCAGTATACAATATGTTTTTAAAAAATGTGTTGCAGTAAAGTTATATCCTCTGAATAAATCACACAATCTTTGATAGCTGAGAGTAAGGAACCAGCAGATATGCCATCTCTTTCTTCACTTCTCAACTGCTGCAGTTACAAAGACTATGTCTCTTTATAAAAAAAACATTAATGAACCATTACTAATGCAAAATAATTACTGGTGTAATATCATTTACACCAACAGAACATGATTATGGATAAATGTGAATATGCAAATCATATACAATATATTTAATAAATAGGTCTGGAGAAAAACAAAACATTCACCAATTCCTTACTCTCAGCTGCCAATGCTCTTGTGGTTTATCCACTGGTGATATTTTCACAGTAAAACTACCAACAATAGTTGTCACTCACAACAAATAGGACTTTGTAACATGTAGATATAGACATCCTCTTGGCTGGTACTTATTTCAGCTGAGTATACTGGAGCAATATGAAATGAAGTGCCTTGCCCAAGGAAACAACACATTACCTGGTCAGGAATCGAATCCACAACCATGTGATTATGATCCCAACACCCTAACCACTAGGCCACTCAGATTTACACAATGAAACTAAGTGAGCTTATAAATTTTTTTATATAATTTCAATATACACAAATATTTATTTATTTATTTGTACACACACACAATCATGCTATATCATTTTGTAATATCAGCTGTGTACACCTTTTGACCATCATCAATCAATCAGAGCAGCTGCAGCAGAAAAGGATATGGAAAGTAGTAGTAGTAGTAGTAGTAGCAGCAGGGCTCTTCTTGAATCATGTCATGTCACTACTATATGGCAATGTTCTCTTTGAGCAGGCCACAACTATAGGTTACACTGTAACAACTTAGAATAAAATGTGTACTAAAAAAAACAACAACAACAAAAAACAAAATTCTCCTAGAATATTATCATATTTGACTTTTGAAGTGTAATTGTGTAGTTGTTTGTGATGGTATATGGTAACGAAAGATGAGCATTGAATGTAGAGGACGTGTACAGGGTTGAGAGAAATGAAGCAAGTGGTGAAAGCTGATCTCAAGATAAAGAACCTTACAAAGGAGATGACAAAGGAACACAAGTGACAAACTTGTATAGGTTGGATGGATCCGCTCCAACACATTTTGTGTATACACACATACATATTGTTATGATATGGTACAATAGATGGAGCCAGAAAAGCTAAAAGATAGGCCTGGAAAGAATGAAAGAGGAACAAGGAACAATATCAAGTAGCTAGAAGAGAAGCTAGATGTACTTAGCAAGAGGGGTACATGGAAAGTAGGAGGTTTGTCAATTTTCTGTAGTGTGAGAGTCAGAAGTGTAAGGTGTTCTGGACTGCAAAACAATGTATTGTTATGAATTACAACACTGTTGATGAAATGTGTATATAATGATACAGAGGAGAAGGATGCAATTATAAGAAGTTACTGAGTGAAGAAAATATGTAGGATGGAGAGGTTACTTAGACAGCACACAAAGTGGAGATATGCCTTGATTGATACAAGGGCAAAGGAGAGGCAACTACTGAGGCATCAAACTGATGAACCAAATCACATTAAGAAGAAAATTAGCATGGATGAGATGGTGTTTGGGTTTGTTCTCGGACAAGCACCATTGATGGTATCTTCCAAGTGAATCATTGACCTGGAGAAGGTCTTTAACAAGGTACCACACTCTGAAGTCAGGTGGTCACTAAGAAAACTAGGTGTAGACAAATGGCTTATGAGAGCCGTACAAGCTGTGTATAAAGGGGTGAGTTAGCGATGGATTCAGAGCAGAAGTTAGTGTTTAGGAAAGTGTCCATCAGGGCTTAATTCTCAGCCACCTATTGTTTATAATAGTTCTCCAGGTCATAACAGCATTTTAAGATTGGCTGCCTGTGAGAACTTCTGCATGCCTACTTCTTATAGCTGAATCTATCTAAGAACTAGAAGAAATTTCAAACATGGGGGTAAAGCCAAGAATGTAGAGATATTCAAATAGACCTTGCAAAGACAAAAATGTTTGCAGGAAAGACAAGGTTTTACAGTCATCTACAATGTGGCCATGTTTAATATGCAGAAAAAGAGAAAGCTGGAGTTACATGTGGAGCAAGCAATATAATCTATGAATACAAACGAAGTGATGTGGGATTACATCAGGCTGAGAGAGAAAGACTTCAAAGTTAGCAGATGCACAGTAGTTAGCACTAACAGCACTAGTAAATAAATTCTTTCAAATGCACTGAGGGCTCCAGAAATAATTGAAACCTTCTGTTACCTAGGTGACCTAATTAGTAGTGAAGGAGGGTGTTCAGAAAGTGTAGTAATCAGAGTAAGAATGAGATGATTGCATGTTTATTTATAAGCTATTTAACGTTTATATTTAGTGTGCATATTGCATTATTAAATGTTATTTAATATAATTTAATTAAGATGTTCAGTATATTTATTTATATAATGGTTGAAAGTTTTATATAGAAATTATAAGTAAGGATTGGATAAATTTGTGCTAGCATCTGCAATAATACAAATAATTCAAAGAGTTAGATTGTATGGTGTTTGTGTGTGGACTGCAATGTTGATGGTTGAGAAAAATATGCACTGAATGCAGAGACAGTGCAAAAATGTAAGAGCAAATGAAGCAAGCACACGTTGAAGGATGCATTGAGAGAACTGGGTAAATAAGAATCAGATGTAATGTACAAGAGAGAAGAGTGAACTGGTACAGACATATGATGAGAATGCCAGCTGTGTAGCAAAGTGCTAAGTGATCCAAGTGGAAAGAGTCTGTGGAAAAGGAAAACTAGGGAAAATATGGTGAAAGCTGACCACAGGAGGTTAAACGTTATGAAGGAAATGACAAAGGATAGGAACAAGTAGTATGATGTTGTGCTGAAAAACAAATTTTTAAAAAATCGTTCAACCCCAAAAAGTAGGGAAAAACAGAATATATATCATTTTAACATCCACTTTTCCATGCTTGCATGGGTTGGACAGAGTTTATTGAGGAAGATTTTCTATGTCTAGATGCCCTTCCTATTGCCAACCATCACCTATTTCCAAGTAAGTAATATTTCCCCCAAGGCTAGACATGTTCTCGCAGAATATTAGAAATGAATGACACTGATTGTATGATATTAACAAATCATTTCCAACTAACACATGATGCCAGGACAAGGAGACACACACACACACATACATGATGGGCTTCTTTCAGTTTCTGTCTACCAAATCCACTCACAAGGCTTTGGTCAGCCTGGGGCTGTAGTAGAAGAGACTTGCCCAAGGTACAATGCAGTGGGACTGAAAGCAAAACCATGTTGTTGGGAAGCAAACTTCTTACCACACAGCCACGTCTGCACCTATATGTGTGTGTACATACACACTGATTTATTAATTTGTAACAGAGACATAAGGTTTCACATTTCGTGGGTGATCAACCCTGTTGTTAAATGGTACTTATTTCATTGACCCTGAAAAGATGAAAAGTGAAATTGACTGTCAGAATTTGAACTCAGGCTTAATCTAAGTGCCAGAAAGCATTTTGTCTAACATTTTATTAATTCTGCTGATTCCCACCCCCACACACACCAACATTTACACACAGAAATATTAAAACAGTTAGCAAGAGGATGTTCTTCAATTAAAAACACAAAAACAAAATTCATATGTTGGAAAATAAAAAAAAGAAAAGAAATATATATTAAATACATGATAACTAGTTTTATATATAAAAAAAAATTTTTTTTAAAGATTTAAGATTTGACCCAAAAATTGAAATGTCAGCTCACTTCACTTGTGTTTTCATCAAACAAGGGCAAGTTTAAAGAGGAATCAATAACAAAAGCTGTTTTAAATGAGGAGGGAATAAATCCTAATATAAATAAATAAATGATGAAATAAACATTGAAATGTGAAACTAATAGTTTCAAATGAGATACAAAACCCATACCACTGCCATAAGCACACACACACAAAGCCAATATATGAACCTTTACATAGTCACTTGACCGGCTAGAACTAATAACAAAATCTTCCTCAAACTAAATTTATGTAAGGCCAAGGATATGTAATATAATCTGTCTCATACAGGGTTGCTCAAACAGAGTTGAGCCAGATCTAAACAACAGTACACACACAACAGGTGACTGAAGTAAGAGTGGAACTCCTGATCATAGCAACCAGGCATACTAATCCACATTTTCAAATTAATTGTCTAATTACATGCACTAATTGGGTCAGCTTGATAGAGCCCTCATTTCTCTGTAACCTATACTGCTCACAGCAGGAGTTGGATTCAGCACTAAGTTAACAAAGCACTTATCAATTTTATGTGATTAACGCTTCTGACATAGATGATTTGTTTCTTTTGTGACACCTATTTACAACTAGATGGACTGGGCAATCTGAGAATTTAGTTATGGAAACAACACATATCAGAATATGAATTATATACATCTCGGCACTCAACTATCAGTGACCAGCACACACTTCTGATATAAATTATTATCATTATTAGTATTATTTTATATCATACACACTTGATCTATAAAATAGTAATAATAATGGTTTCAAATTTTGGCACAAAGCCAGCAATTTTAGAAGAAGGGCGTAAGTCCATTACCTCAACTTCAATGCTCAACTGGTATCTATTTTATCGACCCCAAAAGGATGAAAGGCTAAGTTGACTTTGGTGGAATTTTAACTCAGAATGCAATGAGTCGGAAGAAATACTATACTGCTAGGCATTTTGTCTGAACAGCACTAAATTTTTTTTTTTTTTAAATCTTCTGGTAATGTTGACAGATTCAACTTAAAGAAACCATCATTCCTGGTAACAGGATATTTAGAGCAAGCTAGTCTGAGAGATGAGATATTAAAGTAATTTTGTCCATGGACACATCATACTATCAGGAATTTGAACCTTTGTCCTGCCACTTGGCTGCCAGGTATCTTATTGCTCAAATAAGTCACATTCTCCATAAAACAGTATTGCTTTGGTACTATTTAACATTTTTATCTATGCAATAATAGGTAGGATAATTACTTTTTCCATTGGAATGATGATCTTGTCCTATCACGCCACACCACACCACACAATCATGGCTGGGATGGTTTATTTGTTGAAGGCATTATATTACAGATGGATATTCTATCCTACCATTTACTAATTAACTGTTAAATAAGAATAGATCCTGTTTTTGTATTTTTATTATTTTTGCAAGAAAATTGGTTTGAATGAATATGTCTTGTTCAGGGGGACAATACAATAACAGTGGTTATATTTGAACCACTGACCATCTGGTCTGTGTTCCAGTGTTTTAAACTTAGTCATCCCACCACCAAAAATAGATATAGCTTCAACACCTCAATACATTTACATATTTTGTTTTTGCTGTATTTTGTATCAACTTTATAACATCAATGTTGCATACAGAATAAATTATTATTATTTAAAAATAAAAAATAAAATAAAAAAAAATAAAATAAAAAGACAGCAACATTTGAATTTTGAACATGCAATTATTAATCAATCAACCAATCAGTATCAAAATATATAATCTATATCTAATCTAAATGCTACTGAGCATTAAACTATTGATGCGAATGTGTTAGTAGTGATTGGTATGTTTTTTTTTATTTACATCACACCCTCTCCTTGAGCTCGATTAGAAACCTTTATAAGCACTTTTCAGTGGGTTCAATAGCAATAAATATTTCAATAGAGGATGTAGTTTGAAAATCCTTAAAAAAATTTTTTTTAGTAACAGTTAATCTGTTTGTGATCAGGGTAGGGAGTATGAACCCCCATATCTTTATAACTGATTTAACCAACTCCAGTACTTGACTGGTATTTATTTTAATGAGATCAGGATTTGAACACAGCATGTAAAGAGATCTAACTAAATATTACTGATTGATAGATAGGTAGGTAGGTATGTGTGTGTACAATTATATTTAACGTGTTTGTGTACACTAGGGCGTGGAAAGATCTTTGCTGTGGAAATTGTCCCAGGAGAAAAATTCTCCTTAAAGACAATATATATGTGAAAATGCACCAATATGACTGACATCATCCAACAGTAGAACACAAGTTTCTGCATCGTTACACTTCATCAGCCATAGATACTCATAACCCATTATGAATCAGTTTTTATATTTAAACAACAAATGGTACAGTCACATATATTGTCTATTAGGAGAATTTTTCTCCCAAGACAATTTCTGCAGTGGGTGTAATATAAACATATTAAATTAAAATTGTACACCTCTATATTTTAATCAACACTGCTTCATGCACCTCTAGTCAATGACAGTAATAATGATCTTGATGATTTCTTGTCTTCTCATTTATGAAGAAGAAAAAAACCTAGACAAGATAAAGAATTGGTATGGCCCCAACTGGCCCTGTGAATTATAAGAAGAGTACTGAGTGGGTGAGAGTAGATGGTAGGGTGAAAATGAAAATGCCCAGAGCTTGTAGCAGACATCAGCTTTTTGAATGGAGGCTCCTATGGGTTACAGGTTTTAGGAAACAACAGAGTTGTCTGGTATAGAGAAAGAGAATAAGACTGTAGTTAGAGAGAGGGAGAGAAATAAGTATATTATGTTTGTGTATGATGTGCATGAAAGGGGAGAATATATTAAGAGTGTAAGGCAGGTAGAGTAGTTGTGTGTTTGTGATTATCTGTAGTGTCTGTGTATGAATAATTCAAAATATAACGTGTAATGTAAAAATATCTACTATATACCAAAGAAAAAGAAAAAGTGTGTGTGTGTATATATATATATATAAAATTATGTATGTGTGTGCATGTATATGTTATGTGAGTGACAGTGTGTACTATTAAGAAAAATGGGGAGGGGTGGGGCAGATTAAAGCAGGCAAGTAAATTGGATTGAAACTTATGTGATGAATGGGAGAAATAAAAAATCTTTGAAAGCCAAAAACTGTTGAGAGAGAAAAGACAAGTTTAGAGTGAAATATATCAACATCCAATTGTCTGCTACAGAAGAAAAAAAACTTCATAAAAATGAAGCGAAACAAATTAGTCGCCGCTATATTCACCCCCACTTCTTTTCTTTGGTTTTGCCCTGTTCTTATTATACATTATTCTAGATCTTTCTTTCCCACTGTAGTTTTACATCCAATTTTTCTGTGCAAGAATGATTTGAACAGCATTGCTTTGTTGACTTTATTGTTGTTGGAGTCATGTTTTTCAGCTGTAAGACATAATATGTCTACCTCTTTCAATTGTTAATAACTCAAGTATGATTCAAGAGTGGAACCTGTCTGTTAGATATCTAGACTATAGCAAGCATTATTATGAGTCTTATCCAAGAAGCACAATGGAAACACCTACAACCATCACCACCATCCTCATTCTTATCTTTTCTTCTTGTCTCTAAAATAGTAAAAGGATGAGGAGCAGTACCCATGATCTTTGTAGACCACTCTCTCAGACTGACAGGAAAGAGGTAGGTGATGTCCAGTTTGAACATTTGCAGGAAAACTCTGAAGTGGGGTTGGAGGCCTGCAACAGAGTGAACCCTACTAAAAGCACATAAAGAATAGGTGGTGGTGCTAAAACAGACAGTATCTAAGGCCAACTTGATTGCTACTATTACCACCCCATATCATCACAGATCAGCTGTAACCTTGTTCTATTTCATCAGATTTTGTGAGAGAATGGTATGCTTCATTGACAAGATCAGAATAAGACAAACATGTTAAGAATTGTTGCCTCCTCTTCCCCCATACCTATGGAAAATAAATTAAGATTATTAGCTATTAACTCCAGTTTTTTTTCCTTTCACTGCATATCTATTTCTAGTTAGCTTTTTAACAATTCACAAATTAAATGTTAACACTAACTTATCTATCTCTATATCTCTTTATTTCTCTATCTATATATCTCTATCTATATATCTCTATCTATATATCTCTATCTATATATCTCTATCTATTTATCTCTATACCTCTATCTCTATCTCTGTATGTATAGTCCATCCATCTGTCTCACCACCTATTTATTTATAGTTAACTTTCTAAGATTCTATGTATGAAATATGTTAACACTGATTCCCCCACCCCACCCTAAATTTACATTAAATTTTGAAAAAGTCAAAAGCCAGTATGACATTTAATATAACACTAAATGGAAGGTGAAAGGAGCAGGACTGCTGGCCACAAGATCATAAGTTCAAGTCTCAGAGCTACATTCATTGTGTTGTGTGCCTGAACAAGGCACATTACTCTGGTCAAATTAAAGTTAATATATAAAATATTACAAAGAAAGCTAGAAATAAATGTGATGAGAAAAAAACAACACTTATCAATGAATATTATTTCCATTTTTTTTTCAATTTTAGTAGATGTATGGTTGACAACTCTACATGTTTCAGTATCATTCTGACTTCATCAGCAAAACAAAGTTCCCACTATTTGGTGAATTAGTGATGAAAGAATCACTACACTACATAAAAGGTTAGTAAGTTGTAGGAAAATACAACCATTTAGAAATGCAATAATTCTGAGATGCCATTTGCATGAAAAACAATATTGCTAACATACCTAATGCAGGGAACATTAGAGAGCCAACTAGAAATACATGCTTAACTCAGAAAGCTTAATTAACCAAACTAAAACAAGTTCCACTCCTACTTCACATTTGAGTGGTTAATTGTAAGGGGTGGGGTAAAAAAACACCTAGCTGTAAAGGAAAAAAAACTGTTCAAACAACAAATCCACCCCATTGTTGATAAAATGGAAAAAATGGATATAAAACAGTTAAAAAAAAAAAACTTCAATAGAAAATGAAGATATCAAAAGACACCTGAGTACCATATATTCCTTATTAATTATAATTGGTAGTACCAAAGCTTTTGACACAAAACCTAAGCATGGCCAGTAAACTATGCAAGACATCAAAATGATTTAGAGGTATTTGTTCAGTCTTTCACAGAAAATTTAGAAGTAGGTAACAAATATACCTAGACAATTATAAAATTCTTTTCAATATAAAATCAGACAACTTAGATTTTGTGTGTAAAATTTGCTTTTTTCCCTCCCATTGTCTTCCTATTATCATTTACTGAAACACATTCCTTCTTAATAAACATGTATATGACCACCAACTTGATTGTAGAGGAGATACATATACATTTCTTTCTATGCTGTTGAATGAATGTTTTTTAAAACTGTGCTTATTAAAAAGTGTCATAAAATTTGATAGGAAAACAGTTTTCTCTTAATCCTCCAGATGTATTAATTAGCTTGCTGCCCAAGGCTTAGCCTTTTGGCATCAAAAACTTAAGGACTACCAAGATTCATAACGTGCTGTGGCTATGTCATATTTTCAAAATCAGGATGCATATTAATTTCACTATCAGCTGTGACACAAGACTTATGCACACATGTGCATGCATACACACACACACACACACACACAAAAGTCCACACGCAAAGATTCACACACACTCAGATACACAGTTTAAACTCAAACTTTAATCTGCTTAATGCTTACTTAACTCTCATCAAACAGCAATTTTATATTAATTTCACAATGTGCAGGTATTTTGTGTGCAGTTAATATTAGTAAGATGTGTTTCAAATCAAACATGCTTTTTCTTACATTCTCATAACATAGCAATTTAATTGCAGCATCAAGATTTTACCAGAATATATATTTTTTTTCCATTTTTCTTATACATTTAGTTTCAAATAACAATTCCAATACCATGCATTGTTCTTTATTCTTTCTTTTTTTTTTTTAGCATATACCTGATTGTAAGCCTCAAAAGGTAGGTTTGTGACTAGATTAGTAACTTTATTCATTTATTATTATTATTAATTCTTTTTTTTAACTGGAAATGCTAATAAAATGGAACATGCTAGATTCAATACTAATAGTGTGTGGCAAATGTAAAATTCCAATTTCGGTGACAGTGCTTAAAGAGCTCCAAATTCTTGGAGAACAAAAGCACGAAAACCATGCTTAGTCGATTAACTCACGCTTAGTATCTTTCTTCCGATGAGAAGCACATAGATTTTCACCTGAGATATCAAGTAGGAATCCAGTTGAAGACAGAATAGACAGAGTTTGGTTGAACACAAAGACATGTCAATGGTAAAGCTCAGGAATTTTATTTCATATGTAATACTTGAAACAGAAAATATTTACTACACATTGGTGTGTGTTTGTGTATGTGTGTGTATGTGTATAAGGAATATGTTTAAGATTTGCATGGACTCCATACATTATCATTATCTTTTCTATATTCCCTTGCACCCTTACCAGACCACCTGGTATCGACATCTATCATTCATTCTTACCATTTATCTCCTGCTCTTATCCCTCACTCTCTCAACCCCTCTACCACACTCTTATCACTATCATTCTGTTTCTACCATCACATTCTTGCTCCTCTTTCCTGCCCCTCCTTGTTCTTTTATTATTGCTGTCCTCCTTTGTTCAGCTCCTCAGCTACGAAGGGAGCCTTGAGAGAACAAAGACACACTGATGAGGACTCTCTAGTCTTACAGGGTAGAAGACAATTCCACTAGTGTTGGTGCCAAAATAAACACACCCATGGGGGTGAGAGGACACAGTAATCTCACTCATGCTGGTGCTGTGAAAAAAAGTACTGTCTACTCAGTAAAATATGGCATTGAGCAGACCCTTTGGTCTTACTGAGGACATGACAACCTCTCTAGTGTTGGTGCCATGAAAAAATGTACCCAGTACATTCTGTAAAGTGGTTGGTGTTAGAAAGGGCATCCAGCTTTAGAAACCATGCCAAAAAGGAAACACAACCAAGATATGGTCCTTTGGCTAGTCTTGTAGAGTGGTAATTGAATAAGAACTAACATGTACTTTGCTGACCACCCAACCCATGCCTGCAAGGAAAGTGGAAGCCAGGGGGCCAACCCATGCCAGCATGGAAAATGGACGTTAAATGATGATGTATGTGCATGTGAATTATAGGTTTATATATACATATACACATGAAGTTATGTGAACAGTAAAGAATCATGAAGGTTGGAATACAGAGAATAATCTCAGGACCATAATAATGATACTCTACTTTGGTACTGAGTACTTTGTCCTCTTGTTTGCAAATACAAACGTATACATTATATTTTACTTGTTTCAATCAATGGACTTGAAGGGTTTAAGTTGAACAAATCAACCACCAGTACTATTTTTGAAAGTCTGGTACTTATTCTATTAGATGCTTTTGTTGAACCACTAAGTTATGGGGATGGAAACAAATCAACATCAGTTGTCAAGCAGTGGTGAAGGACAAACACAAAAATATGCATGTGCACACACAATCATCATAATCATCACCATCATCATCATCATAATCATCACCATCATCATCATCATATGTCCATTTTTTTATGCTGACATGGGCTGAACAAGTTGTTACAGTCTGTGTCATCTTGCACACAGCAACAACCTTGATGAGAAATATATGTCTTACAGTGTGAACTGGGTGTGTTTTATCATGCTGCAGGCCTGAAAGATGTTATCACAAGCAAAGAGGACTTAAGAAATTCCCACTAGACCCTGTTATCAGTTCTTATTCAGAATTATTGCCTACCTAGATGGATAACCTGCAATGCAACATACAGAGTCCACATTTTATATCTGATGATTTTATACATCATCATTTAATGTCCATCTTCCATGCTGGCATGGATTGGACAATTTGACAGGAGCTGTCAAGCCAAAGGAATGCACCAGGGTCTGTCTGTTTTGGCATGATTTTTACACGTGGATGTCCTTCCTCACTAATCTGAATATCTCACTCATGTACATTCAAACACATATATACTCTAGTGCATGTCATGAGTACTTATTTTCTCGTTGTATATGTGTGTGTATATGTCTATATGTGTATTTTATTTTATTTTGTGTGTGTGTGTGAGAAAATTACCATTATGGGGGGTCATTACTTGCCATTATTAAAAGGTGTGGGAAGAAACAACTACATCATATAATAAAATATAATTAGCTTAAATAAAATATAAAATTGAAAAAAATAAAATACATAAAATTAAAATATAAAAGTCCACAGTCTCATTAAATCCTAAATAATTAAATAAAAGTTTTACAAATAATTCAATTTCTTGTGAAATTTATTCAATGTGTAATTGTTTAAATACAGGAAAGCTAGAAAAAAGATCCCAAAAGACAAACTAAAAAAAAAAAAAAAATAATGCCACACTGAACAGAGAAGTATATGAATATTTGTGTAATAAAGTATATCAGTATGAAAATTGTATGATTTGATAATATCTTAGTAGAAGAATTTAAATTATTTAATGGGCTTTGTTTTGACATTAATTATATTTTTCATTCATAATTAAACTTTTCATGCTAACAAGGAAAACGTGCTATAAAGAATTTTAATATTTTGGATTTTATTCATTTGCATGACAAATCATGGAACAGCATATTTTGTTTATATATATATATATATAAGCAACAAACATATATATTAAAATATCATTAAATTACATTAATACAGTAACAATCAATAAGTAAATTACAGTAACAATCAATAAGTAAATTAACTTTGTTGGTGATGAAATCATTTTTTTTTAATGATGGCAAGTTGCATGGGTTATGATTTAGCCCTTTTGTTATCATATTTCTGATTGTCATGAAATGTTATCGGGAGGTTTTAATTTAGATTACTGTAAAACAGGATGTTTGTATCATGAACCAGAGGCAGTTTCAGGTGGGTTGGTATTAAAAGAGTTAAACCCTTTTTATTGAGCCCAAGGATCATTGAGGAGCAGATAAAAGATATGCCTCATCCTAGGGTACCTGGCTATCAGAGATGACTTTTGACCAAAAATACCTGGCACATATTTTTCACTCAGCTGGGTGAACTGAGTCAATGAATATTTAGTATTATACTCAGAACTAACACACTGCAGTCTCTGGTCTACAGATAGATGCACTATATTCTCTTTCGACCTAATGTATTGCTACTATTCCAACCTTTGTTCCATTAACTAGTTACATATCATCTTCACTGAAGCCCACCAGCCAAACTATCACTCCTCTTTGCATCAGATCTACCTTGTCTTGCTTCTCCTTCACAGGTCCTGCAGTAACCACTAGGATTCTATCTCTGTGCATATTTTTTCAGCAGACATTGAATTACAGATGTTCAAGCTGAACATTGACCATGTCAATCTCACTATCCTCCACCCACTAATTATATAAAAACCTTTGCCTGCAATGGATTTGGATTGCTATCCAATGAACCAATTATCTTAGTTTCAACCACTGGTCTATTTATCTCTAACTATAAGCACTAAAGAAGATAATACCAAAATTTCAGCATTATTGATATTTTTCCTTTGGTGGAATGTTATTTCGTGGTTTCTAGCATAATCACCAAATCTTCAAAGCAAACAAAAGAGGATATTCAACACACAACTGAGAGGAACTGCAAATCTATGTAGAGGCAGTAACTGTGTCCTGTAAAACCCTCAATGTCATTTCTATCTGATCAAATTCCAATCCAGATAGTTGTAAGTTTATAATTAGTTAGCAAGTAAACACATTTAATCAGAACTGTCTTAGCATATTGTAGGCCCCCGGGCAAATCAATGTACTGGGCCCTATAGTATATATTGAAAAGGCAGCTCATACATAGATCTGAATTGCGCACCTAGACCAGTGGGGCCCCTGGGCAACTGCCCAATGTACCCACGCCTTAAAACAACACTGCATATAGTGAATTATGAAGCAGGCTTCATTTGCCTTTACACAATAAAATTATAACATACTGCAATATACATTACATTGTTGCTGCTTAATCCCAGGTTAGCCATGAGCCACCAGACCTATGACCAAAGATGTTCATCTTATGTGTCTTTTCTTTTTTAAGATGTTTGAGTGTGATTTGGAGGAAGGCTGACAGGTATTTCCACCAGACCAAACACCTGCATACAGTCTGACTCAGAGGTTCCTGGTTAAGTTCTAAGCCAAATCTGATTGAGCAGGCATATGCTCAAAGACATTCCAACTATGACAATCCCTGTACATTGTTTTCAAACACAGACTATATTACTATCAGTCAATGTGGACTTCACTTTTAAAAAGTAACATAGATCTTAGTGGTATAACTAAAGATCACAAAGCATTTGTCCAAATTTCCAACTAATTCTGCTAGTCACCGATGATAATCATTTCTAACATAGGTACAAGGCTCGAAATTTGGGAGGGGGAAGGATGTTAATTGATTAAATTAATCCAGTATGTAACTGGAACTACATTGATCCTGGAGGGATAAAGGCAAAGTTGACCTCAACAGGATTTGAACTCAGCACATAAAATAAAACCAGAACAAATACTACAAGGCATTTTGTCTGACACTAACAATTCTACCAAATCACTGTCATTTACCAATAATATTAATAATAAAGGTTTATAACATTAGCACAATGCCGCATATTTATGGAGAGGAAACAGCCGATTGTATTGACCCCAGTATTTCAGTGGTATTTATTTTATCGGATACCAAAAGGATGAACAGTGAAGTTGATCCTAGTAGGATTTGAACTCAGAATATTGAGATTATATAAAAAAAATACTATATAGTATTTTCTAAGCCAATCTATAAATTCTACTGATTCCTTGCTCTAATAATTACAATACTAATTTAAAAATTAATTATTGAAATATTAGTTTCAAATTTTGGCACAAGACCAGCAATTTCAAGATAGGGGGTAAGTCGATTACATAGACTCCAGTAACCAACTAGTACTTATTTTATCAACCCTGAAAGGATGAAAGGCAAAGTTGACCTCGGCAGAATTTGAACTCAGAATGTTAAGATGGATGAAATGCCATTAAGCATTTTGCCCGACTTGCTAATGATTCTGCCAGCTCACCGCCTTAAAGCATTTTGTCTGGCATGCTAATGATTCTGCCAGCTCACCTCCTTAATTAATTATTGAAAATATTAAATGTGTTAAATGAACAACAGCCATAGAGATATAATTTCCATATATACATAATAGACCAATTCCATATTTAGGACGTACATACATATATTGGGATGCTTCAGAAAAATTAGATAACATTATGCATACATGCTGCCACAATTTAGAGAATGATATTATATAGACACACTGAATTATGTAACATGTGGCCAGGATACAGGCAGAGACGATGATTATTTATGTATGTGTGGGTGGGTGAAAGTTGTGTGTATGTGTTGGATGAAGTTTCATCTAAAATTAACAGTTGAACTCACCATCTGGGATACTGTAGTCACCATCTTCTTCTACAATTTCAGCATAATCTGACAAACCTGAAAGTGAACATTATGAAATTATAAAGTTTGTTAATAATCTACCTGCCCAGTGCCACCCCCACCCCCTCATTAATGATCAACATCATCATCTTTACCATTCATTCAGTCACCACCTCTTTGTCAACACTACTCCCCCCTCTCACCTTCATTATGGTGAACACAATCATCAATATGCTCATCCTCACAAACCATATACCACCACCACCATCATCATCAACCATAGTGCTACCACCAACATCATCACCAACCAACCAACCTACCACTACAATCATCAACCATACAGTCAGTAGCAACACTTCTATCATCACGATCATCCACATTAGCTGCAGTAGTATCTCCACCACCAACTACAACAACACTCCCTCATTATCAACTACCTTCTGAACATAGATGTACCACCATCCATAACATGAGTTAGTTAGGTCTACAATACAATATCTCCATCCCCACACTCATGTTTCTGCAACTGTACTGTTTGTTATATGATGAGGTTTCTACTGACCCTTACTTATGATCAGTCAGACAAGTTTGGAGTGAAACACTGCTAACACACACACACACACACACTACTATAAAGTAATACACAATAAAGTTTTACATACGCTCTGTTGGAGTGAGAGGGTCATTGCCTCTACTGTAGTTACTACTTGACGATTGTTGAATACTGAAATATGAGAGAGAGAGAGATGGACAGAAGTTTTTATATAGAAATATGAGAATTTATATAAATATGTGAACATATTCATTAATGTTAATTTATGAATATGTTTTGAATTTTTGTTAATTTATGAATATGTTTTGAATTTTTGTTAATTTATGAATATGTTTTGAATTTTTGTTAATTTATTATTTTAAAAGCAAGTTTAAGAATAACAACAGAATAGTGATTGATGGGGGAGACTCAATACTGAAAGTATATAGTCAAATTATCAAATTTGTTTTGACTACGATTTTAAGTTTCACTTGAAAGCTTACTCAACCAGGTTGAATAAGGTGTCAGGCGAAACAGTCAAAATAAATTTAATAATGAACATATTTATATGTGGACATATGGAAGTCTTTATATATGAATATATAAATAGGTGAACAAGACATAGTTGAAGATTGAGGTTATGTACACAAACACACAATGCACACATAAAAATATACACACTCGCACACACACAAAGATGTGTCTGGTTGAGAGAGAGAGAGAGAGAAAGAGAGAGAAAGAGAGAGAGAGAGAAAGAGAGAGAGAGAGAAAAAGAGAGAGAGAGAAAAAGAGAGAGAGAGAGAATAAATGTTACACTGGCAGGGTTCTGATTGTCAGTATGAATAGGGCTGAATATAAAACAGAGACATGATGTGTATATTAGGTTTGTCTGGTTATAACTAACATTATAGACAGTGAATTGGCAGAGTTGTTTGAGTGACAGAAAGAATGCTTTGCATAATTTGTTCAAATTCCTTCAGCTTTGTCTTTCATCCTTTCAGGTTAAAAAAAAAAAAAAAAAAAAAAAAATGAAAGTGCCAATTCAAGATGATGGAATGGCAGCACTGTAAGAATGTTGGACTGGACATCTTATATTACTTGTTCCAGTCTTTTGATTTTCAATTTCAAATTCTGCCATGGCCCCACTGTTGTCCTTACAAGAGCCTACTCTGTTGCAAGCATTTGGGCCAAGTCTCCAGTTTGAGGTTACCTTCTACCAGTCATTAGCAGACTGAAGTAACAAAGAATTGAACTCATGACTCAAGTGATTAAGTAGTCTAGTATTTTAATCTCACAACCTCAATCCAAATATATTTGTAATCCGAAATGGAAACGAACACCAGTTTCTCTATATGATCGGCCCAAATAATTGTTGAGATCTCAACATGAAACCAATGGTAGCCCTAATACACTAATAAGTAATCTTTATCCACCAATGCATAAATTTCGAACAATGAGAATGAGTGCTCAACACCGCATTGGTGGATAAAGATTATTTATTTGTGTATTAGGGTTATTATAATCGAATGTTTAAGTCAGTTAAATTGTAGGTAAATTTTAGGTTAATATTTAGGACAAATTTTAGATATAATTCAAATATTGCTTACCTAGAACGAGATGTTCTTGGCATAGTATCAGCTGTAAAATAAGTAAATATGCATTAGCTCTTTGTTATGTACAAGAAATATTGAAGTGGAGTAGTAATAAAAGGCTTATTGCTAAATACTGTTAATATACTAAAGAACAGATTCAGTAAACTAAACCTATCTTTGAGCTGAAATGGATTGATTTTAATATAGTATCACAAACATCATCATCATCATCATCATCATCATCAACCTCATTGAATCATTGCTTGTATGAGTGGAAGAATAGGTATGAGGACCCTGGTTCTCTTCTGCTGGACATCAGTCATACCAATCTTAACAATCTAAAAATGTTTTCCCTGTGAATATTTTTTTTTTAACATATTTTTCCACCCATAGGTTCAAGAGCCCAGCTGTTCAATGAAGGTTATAGTTAATTAAATTGGCTCCAGTACTTGACTGGATTTAATCCGTCTAGATTTGAGAAAATGAATACGAAAATTGACTCCAGCATGATTTGAACTCAGAAGGTAGTGAGATAATTTATATGGTGCTACTGCAAAGTGTTTTGGCCATCTTTCAACCAATTCTGCCATCATCAAGAGTTTGAGTTCAAATGCTGTTGACATTCAAACTTGGGTGGGAGGAATAAAATAATTAAAAGGAGACAAAGGGTAGTGCAGCCCACTTTGCCACATTCACTCTTATTCCTGCTCAACAGGTAACCTGTTTTATATAAGAAACCATATTATCCTTCTCATTATTATTAGGAATACAAGGGTGGTGTAGTAGAATGGTACTAGATAGAATAATTTACATTCTGAGTTCAAATTCAGTCAAAGCCCAACACTTTTTGTTATCCTTGAAAAAGTACCAGTCAAATAATGGGGTTGATATAATTGACTGTAACCTTGCCAACTCCTACCAAAATTTGTAACCGTGTATCAAAGTAGAAAAACAATACTAGCAAAGATTTTAAGCTTTATTGTTATCCTTGGGACATAGGTGAAGGTATATTTGGTCAGGAATTCAGTAAAGGTAGAATTGGACAGAAGCTGAATGAGGGTAGATTTGGTCAGAGGTTGGATGAAAATACATTTAGTTGCTACATCATCATCATCTTTTAACGTCCGTTTTTCCACGCAAACATGGGTTGGACAGTTCGACCGGAGCTGGCAAGCCGGGGGGGGGAGGGGAGCACCATGCTACATAGACCAATTTGGGTTGACTAATATACAAGTTATTTCAGTGGCCAATATTGACTCCGTGATAAAAACAATGGAGTTAGCTGAAAATAATTTGACTGTAATAGTGACCAAATCAAGGAACTGGATATAAATTCCCACAGGTTCATGTTGGTTAAAAAACAAAAACAAAAATAAAAGAAAAATGAAAAAAAAAAAAAAGATGTGGAATTTATTTCAAGAGATTAAATTAAACAGGTCAAGTCAGTGGATATAATATAAACTCATTGATTTATGTGGTTTTGTAGGACATCCATAGAAGATATATAAAGCTGCTACAAAAATTAGCTTGGATATTTGGCAGGACAGATATTTTGTAGTTTCAAGGTTGACTTATTCATCCATTTTGTGTTTGTTATTTCATAAAACCTAGAGAGACATACGAAATGTCCTTTAATAAATCATGTGACAATATTTGATTTTAAATTCTAGCTAGGTCTCTAGAATGATACAAATGATATAGCGCCAGACTAAAGTTGTCTTTGCCTGTCATCCCACAAGATTACTGTAAAGGTTCAGATACCAGTTTTATACTGAAGTTAATACAATCAACTACAGTGCTATACTCTACCACAAAATAAAAAAAAAATCCTGCTCTCTCGTTAGTTTGTGACCTTGCGACAACAAAAGGAATTAATGATATTCAAGTTGAAATTAATAACTGTTTACAAACCTTCACTTTCGGAGGCGGAGGAACATCTGAAATTGTTGGCTTCAAATAGGAAACGAAGGAGTGAAAATAGAAAAAAAAAAAAAGAAAAATTAAAAGAAACTTAACTAAAATATTTAAATTGAGAAACAAAAGAATTGAAATTATTAAAAAAAAAGTAGAAAAAAATTTAAATCTAAAAAATAAGATAAGACATTTGAACAAAAAAAAAACAAAACATTTTTTACTTGCGAAAAATAACAAATTTGATCTTGTTCTTCTTTTCATGATGGTGATGATGATTAACAACTGAACAACATTACAAAGAATGATAAAACATTTTTGATGGTGAAAGAGGACATTTAGCCGTGAACTAAACAACAACAAATAATGCCAGAGTGTAAGATTGATGACTACTGAATTTGACTTAAGTAGCAGCAGGAAGACCACTTTACAAACTGCTACTTCCTATAGGAATACAACAAAACTTTATAGACCAAACCTTAATTACACTGGATTATTTCACAATACAGATTTTGTTAAGAACACACACCGACACATACAGTCAATATTCACATTTAAAAATAACTTTTCTCTACTTTAAGCAGTGGAGGTGTGTCGCCTAGTGGTTAAGGTCTTGGACTCATGATCATAAGATTGTGGTTTCAAACCCTGGACCAAGTGACGCATTGTGCTCTTGAGCAAAACACTTCATTTCACATTGCTGTTCACTCAGCTGGTAATATATGTACACCACGGAAGTGGGAAACTAGCCCTTATAAGCCCATAGGGCTTTAAAGAAATAACTACTACTACTACTTTAAGTACAACCTTCAAGACAACTGCATCTTTTAGTTAAAACCCAAAGGTGTCACATTTTGTTATTACAGAAAGTTCCAACTGCAAGCTCAATCATCTTCAAACATCCTGGACACATCTGCAACACTTTCCTAAAATCACACCATTCATCTACAAATATTTACAACACAACAGAACAATACACTAAAACCATCTTAGCAACACTATCATTCGGTCCAAATATATACATACATCACCATCTTAAAACCATGGGCCCCTCCCTTTCCGCTACACTCCTATAACATCATCCAAACACCACAATCACTCCCACTCAGTTCATACACAAGTACAACACACTAGAAAACAACTATATACCATCCCAAAAGCACTGTCTCTACCATTTAGCCATCATCATTATAATCCTATTAAACCCAAACACTGTTGAAGAAAATCAACAACTGCTGTACCCTGATCAAGACCATGTAGCCTACTCCCACTGTGATCATCATCAGAACCTACTGACATACAAGAACAGACTGAACAGTAGAGGAAATACAATAAATTCAGACTACCACACTGAATCTTACACAATAAGCCATTGATTGATGAGGTATGCAGTTGGTCCTCCACTGGGTGAGACATGGAATTGGAATATTAGATGTTTATCATACATAGTTGTTTACTTTACTTCTGTGTCTGAATTCCACTGGATCAACAAGAGAAAACGTTATCTTCAGTTACTGAAGATTAAACCACTTCAAATAGATTTACTTGGATTACAGAGGTCAAACACTGACAAGAAGGGACACCAGTCTATTGATCACCCATTATAGTGAACTGAATTGAATGTATATTTAAAAGTTTTGTACAAACAATGAAGAGATCCACAGTAGATTTGAACTCTCAACCAATGACAAAATAAAAATATTTCCAAATTGCCAAAAGAGATGAAAAGAATCTACTTGTTTAGCTTCTGATTTATAGAATTATGTTGAAGAAATAATGCTCTCACAGGATATGATAACAATCTATCTTCATTGACATCCCTTAATGATTTTACACTTGTCCCTGATAACTCGGTGGGATAAAGCAATGTAGAATTAAATGTATAGCTTCGTGGATTAGAACATAAGACTCATAAATTTACAGTCCAGAACCTTATCCACTATCACTGTCTAAACATTAAGATTAAATAAAAATAACATGATCTGGTATCTAAACCACAGTTTTGGGGACTATTTATTTCCTTAGAGTAGGAACGGTTCCATCATTGGCTTTTCTTGGCTCTAAAAAAGCGAGGTAAAGATAGTGATTGCTGTGCAAGGTTAATAAAAGCCAGGAGCAGTTTAATATG
>JAOPUL010006720.1:54883541-54896810 GCA_027564515.1 Octopus rubescens | reverse complement strand
TAGACTGGAGTCTGGTGCAGCTCCCCAGCTTGCCAGTTTCCAGTCTAACCCATGCCTGCATGGAAAAACAGACGTTAAAGGATGATGATGATATATATATATATATATATATTAGTGAAGGCACGTGGCATAGAGGTTAGGGTGTTTGAGCTTACAATCATAAAAATCGTGGGTTTGCTTCCTGGACTGGGTGGCATGTGTCCTTGAGCAAGGCACATAATTTCACATTGCTCCAGTCTACTCTGCTGAAAATGAGTAGCAGCACACTGCAGCTGTCATATCTGTTTTGATATGTCAAGAGTGGGAGGGCTGAAAGGATATGTCTGCTCTTGACTAGATAGACACCTAAAACAATTAGCACAAATGTGGTACCAGCTGTCAGGACATGCTTGTGATTGATGGCTAAGAACCCCCCCACACACACACACACACATACACACATACACACAAACCAACTCATAAGGCTTTGGTCAATTCATCACTATAGTGGAAGACACTAGCCCAAGGAGCTCCACAGTGGGACTGAATCTGAAACTACTTGGTTGTGGATGCCAGTTTACAGCCATGCCAGTTTACAGAAGGAAGCTCAGTTAGCTAATAGATAAAAAAAAAAACAATTACAATTATACAAATCACTCAACCATGAGAAAGTATGGATGTAAACCTATTTTTTTTCTTTGACAAGATGTCCCAATCACCCTTTGATAGATACTTCTAATCATGCAAACTTCAGCAACTATCCTTATAATCTGACAACAGACCCATACAACTAAAGAGAGTGTAGTGTAGACTAATATATACAGTAGGACACAGCTAATCTATGTATACATTGAATGTGTATAGCGCAGTGACATAGAACACCCTGTTAATTTCAAAGAGCAATTTGTGGTAATTAAGATAAAAAAATTTCAGTTTCTGACTGGTGGAATCCATGAGCTCACCTCATTACTGTAATGAACAACGTATAATTAGTGACTGGTGAAGGAAATATTTTTTTCAGACTAATTTACTCATTATTTTTGTTTTTAGTAAAATGTTACAAACAGCTTGGCCTCTATTTGTTATCAGGTGCTATAATTACCTTGCACATACATCATCATTTAACGTCTACTTTTCCATGCTGGCATGGATCAAACAGAATTTGTTGAGGTAAATTTTCTATGGCCGGATACCCTTCCTGTTACCAACCCTCACTTGTTTACAAGCAAGGTAATATTTCCCATAGCCAAATATGTTTTGCACAGAAGACTGGAAATAAACAACATCACTTATATGATCGAGCTATTCATTTACAATCATCATGTGATGTCAGAAGAAGGGTACACACAAGCACACGCACATATCTTTTACTTGTTTCAGTCATCAGACCATGCTGGGGCACCACCATGAATTTTTAGTCAAATGAATATATATATATATATACGCCAATATTCTTTCAGTTTCTGCTTACCAAACCCAACCTCAAGGCTACAGTGGAAGACACTTGTCCAAGATATTATGCAGTGGGATTGAACCTAAGACCACATAGGAAGCAAGCTTCTTAACTCCTCTCTCTCTGTCATATCATCATCATCCTTTAACATCTGTTTTCCATGCTGGCATGGTTTGGACGGTTTGACCAGAGCTGGCAAACAGGAGCTGCACCAGGTTCCAGTCTGATTTGGTTTGGTTTCTATGGCTGGATGCCCTTCCTAATGCCACCCAATTTACAGAGTGTGCCAAGTGCTTTTTACATGGCACTGGCACAGGGCTCTTGCAGGCCAATCCTCTTCAGTAGGGGGAGCAGCATTAACACTTCTACTTTGGAAGACGGATCTCATTGAGTACAGCAACGCACCATATATATATTGAATTAGTGCTTAAACACTATAAAAATATATCCACATGTTTAGAAGACTAACACAAAGATATTTGCTTTTATTCTTTATATATATATATATGTTTTTATGTTGAGTTACAATAAAAATCAATTTAACATTAAACTGAAGGATTACTCACCCCTCTTGTAAAAGTATATGAATGCATGTGTATGCATGCTTGCTTGCATGTGTGTCTATAAGACCTCATAAATGGATGCTTCGTATATATGTACAAATGTGTGTTCAGGCTAGGACTGGACTGCAAAAACATTTTTTTTCCACATGCATCTCAGTAGTATAATAATGTTGCAAAACTTAATATCCCTGCCTCTTTAATCTAATTTGGATTTCATGTGTTTGCAGCCATCAACCACTACCAAACAAGTTAACAAAATAATGAGTCAACAGTGAAGCCTTTATACAGTTATTCAACTTGCTAAAAGTAGCAACCAAATTTCCTTCAAATTGTATACCTGTCATCTTAAGAATACATTGCACAACATAGTCCCTAAAATACACACAAAAAATGGGATGATTATTAGGTCCGTTTAATGCAGGTTGACCGGGGGTTAAACAACAATACCTGTTGAGTCAATGTGCTAGATATAGCAAACCCAATTTCCTTCAAATGACCCCCAACTAATCCGAAATGTGTCACACATGTCTTTACTCAAATTTCTTAATTACTCATGTTTATAACATTAATTAAATTTAAACATTTTCAAACCACAAATATACATAGGCCTAGTACTCATATCACGTTAACAAAGCACTTAACACTGGATTATTACAAAGAGGTGTTCCTATGAAAAGAATTTTACTGAACACTTCAATCCAAGGAACTACAATGCATTGCTTGAACAGCTTACAGCAGTGAGTCATACCACCAGGACTCACCTCTTCACAGATACAAGATAGTGTTGGCAACAGGATAAAAACAACTTGCAGCTAGTTTTTCAATATCTGATTTCTCAACCATGATTTCAGATCTCACATAAGATAATTTCAAATTTTGACACATGGCAAGCAATTTCAGGGGAGGGGCTAAGTCGACATAGATCCCAGTGATCAACTGGTACTTATTTTATTGACCCGAAAGGATGAAAGGCAAAGTCAACCGTGGCAGAATTTGAACTTAGAACGTAAAGACATGAAATGCCACTAAGCATTTTGCCCGGCGTGCTAATGATTCTGCCAGTTCGCTGCCTTCAGATCTCGCATAATAATAGGTATGAGCAAGAGCCAGAGTGACAGCGAAATTTAACGATTTTAACCTTTTAGCATTTAAACTAGCCATATATTTAAATTCTAAATATTTCCTCTACTTTATGTTCAAACTGACCAGATCCAGCCTCTCATACCTACTTTACAATGTCATTCTTAAAATAAACAATCACATCATCAAAATCTCACAGCTACAAGGATAAAGCATGATTAAATCAAAACTATGTGAATAAATAAGTGTTACATTTGACAGCAATCTGAATGCTAAAGAGTCAAAGTCTCAAACGATATCACTCATGTAAGTTGTCCAGCTTTCAGTGGAATACTATGCTCTGAGAAGAAAGATCCATCTTGAAAGGTCATTTATCTTTTAGTCAGAAATGAAGGTAGTGCCCATGACCTTTTATAGGGCATCCAAGACTGGGAAGGAGGGAGAGAAGATGGGTCTCCAAACCGGAGACCTGATTCAAATACTTGCAACAGAGTGGGGTCTTCTAAAGGCACCCAAAGTACCACCAGGTAGTAGTATTAAACCTGGTGACAGATTAAGCTTACCACTCAAATAAGCCATGATGGGATTTGAACTCAGAACGTAAAGGGCCTTATGAAATACCACAAGGCATCTGATCAAATTTTCTTATAGTTCCACTAATTCATTGCCCTGGATTGGAACTTTTTTTTTGACTCCAAATGATGCAAGTCAGTAGACCTGGGTGGCATTTGAACTCAGAACTAATAGTGTTGGAACAAATACTGCTGCATGAAGCAAAATGAAAATAACTTCCCTGGATAGGGCCCCATTGTAGACAGGTAATATTCCCCAGATTATCTAGCACCTATTCTTACAAAGAGCTAAGTGAACCTGTGATAAAGTTAAGAGATACTGGAATAAGAAATACCCCCCTTCTCCCTCCTATGTAAGACACTAGTATATCACTATATTTTTTTCAGATAATCTGGTACTACCTCATCCTGTCAACATTACTGAGGTAATGTAGAATATAGTGTTCTACACAGAAACAATGAAATGACAAGAGTGAAGTTAAACACCTGGTACCCAATGAAACACCTAAACACTCCAATAACTACAACAAACTACAGATCAAGGTGAACACCACATCTATCAAGGTATATTACTCTCACTACAACTGTAATTCTAGCTTAGTTTGTTTCATTCATAAAGCCAGTTCCACACTTATTTCACAGTTGAGTTGTTAGCAATAGAAAAGAGCATTCAACTGTGAAAACAACAAATTAATCCAAACAAAACAAAAGAGAACATCCCACCTATGATACTATGGAGACCATGTAACATTGAAAAAAAAACAAACAAAAAAAAACTAGGATGTATTGAATATTTTATCAAGATACCATCATTGTGAGATTCAAGTTCTGAATATCTGCCCACATGATTTAAAGTTCAAATGTTACCCATACTGCATAACAGCTTATTGTGTCCTAACCAATCCCCGAGACAAGGCATATATATAACTGCTTGACTGGTACACACACACACACACAAAACAAAACAGTTCCACACCCTCTTGATAGTTGAGTGGTTCATAGTCAAATTGGTAGTAAGTTATTGACATTGAATACACACACACAAGCAAGCAAGCAAGACTTAAGTTCATATACAGTCACAAACATAACAGCTAACATCATGTTATGTCATCAAAGGCATAAATTAACCTTGGTTGCCGTTTGTTCAAACATTACCACATTCCATATGTAACAGTTATCTATTTAGCTCTTAACCAACCCTGATTGATAATGGACAGGCTTATGAACAAAGACATTCAGATATTATAACCACATCCATCCCACCATTTCAGGCATTCTATGACTACATTGGCCAATGAAAGGGTTCTTTCATTTTTAAAGATGATAGTGACTTGAAAGATATTTGGCTGTTTTGTCTAAAAGGTTGAACAACCACATAGAGGCTATCCAAGGTATCCATGTCGCCATAGATATAAACAGGCCTGTTGAGAGTTTATGGAGACTCAACACAGGCTTCAACCCAAAAAAGTCATCACAGCAAAACTACATATGTATTATGTATGTATACTGCATTATATTATATATAATGTATGTCAACATTATACATACATAATATAACTTACCATAATCCCCTACATTCTGAACCTAAAAGGATATTTATAAGGTGTGAATGTCTACATTATAGAGATGTAACTGTGGTACACTGGGCCTGATGAGTATCAATGGAGCACTTAACTTGGGCTTTACCACCTAGTAATTTTCACAGCAAGACTGGGTATGATTTATATGTATATATTAGAATGTCTTATATGTGGTGTGATGTCTAACACCTGATGTAAGTCATCAAAATATCAGTATATTTAGTTAATAAGAAAATGTTTTGTGGTGTTTGTCCTTTTTCACCTTCTTTAGAATAATATTTTAAAATGGTACCATGAGGAGGTGAGTGAAAGAAGTTGTTTAACAGTTGTCTCCTAATCATTGGCCCTAAGTAATTTACAGACAGATTTAATTCTAACTTTAAAGACAAAAAGAAGAGTGAAATATATATATATATTTACCTTAATGTCTGTTGCATCGCCATATTTCACCATACTGAATCCTCCATTCGGAAGATGGATGCGAAGTATATGACGCTCCATCAGAAAACGCTTCACTCTGTGATCAAGCTCTTGATCTAGCTGAGAAGAAGCACCACTGGGTGCCAAATCAACACCCAAGTCTCGACATGTGTCACAGTCACTGCCCTGAATCAAACGCCACAGTTTACTCCATTGAGCAATCTGAAAAGAAAAGAAGAAAAAAAATGAAAATATTGATTCATAGACAAATCATGTATCATAAAATCAAATGTAGTTTAAGATCAATAAAGATCAAACAGACCTCTGATCAAACCATATTTCAACAATAATCAGCCTAATTTATTTTTAGGAGTATCTACAGCTACATTATCTGTGTGCGTGCATGTGTTTAGAAACTGGAAAAAAAAAAAAGCGAAAGGGAAACGAGAGAATGTGGAGGACAACTAGAGTGAGAAATATAGCGAAAGAGGGTGACAAATGTGCTGAACCACTGAGTAGATGACATTGTATCACATAAAATGTAAATAATAGCCTATGTATAATAGACCCAACAGCCATGGGAAGAAAACGTGATTATGTTTATTATTGATGTTTTTTTCTTCTTTTTATGATATGTCACAGAAATGTCATTTTCATTTTAGTTTTATATTGAACATATTTAAGTTATTTGAAAAGAAATTAGTGTAGCGCTGTTATTCACAGATACAAGCTGTAAACCCTTTAATAAAGTAGTTTAAAAAATATCAGTGTTAAAAAAAAAAGATAGGTCTTATATCACAAAAAATGATTCCTTAAATAGTTTTATAAAGAATGTATTAAAACTAATTATTATGAACATTTTAACATTTGCTTTCCAATGAGTCAGTGTGGAAAAGTAGAACAATGCTCATAGATTTAAGAGGCTTTTTTCTTCTTTTCTTTTACTGGAAGAGGACAGAGATAGCTCGTTATCAACATCCCCAATCATCTGGTATCTATAGTATTGTTATTAACATCTCTGATGGTCTGGTATCTTTAGTATAAATTTTTAGGTGAACAGAGGCCATGTGAGACAAAATGTTTTGATTCAAATATATAAAACATCAGCTGTATATGGAATTTTACTCCTGGTTATTTCACTGCTCCTTAACCCTTTAGCATTCAGCTTATTTTGTCAAATGAAATGCTTATTTATTCACATTGTTTTGAATTAATAATACATTATCTCATAGCTTCAAAATGTTGATGATATGATTGTATATTTTAGAATGACATTGTAAAGTAGAAGTGAGAGGCCAGATTTGGCCGGTTTGAGCATAAACCAAGTAGAATATTTGGGCTGGATATGGCTGGTTTAAATGCTAAAAGGTTTAATGGATGACAAGTTAGATCAATGTCTTAAACTTTAAGGGTTTTAGAACAATTATTTAGCTATGCTTGAACATGTCTACAAATAAAATGTATCACCATGCTTCTCAATCCTGCATCATCTCATCTGAGACACAACATACTCAACTGTCCCCCTATCTGCTGCCCTAGGTAAACTCCATTGTTAGATATTGACACTTTGCACCCAGCAGCAACAGATTAACAATGTTATATTGCTATTTAGCCCAAGTCAGCCCTGATCCAACAGACAAATGATAGGTGTTCCAACTGTGATCGGTCTGTCTTTTATTCAGTTTCATTAGAACAGGAATTGACAAGGAAAATCTCAGTAATTTAAGGCTAAAACTCACAAAATTTCAGTCAAATATTGATGTAATAACTAGTATTCACCAAACACACATATATAGAGATGTGGTCCAGGTATACCCAGTCTGTTATCCTTTTCTTTGTCAGTTGGTGTTTATTACCAAGATTTTAGATTCTCACAGAATTAGCTGGGCAAGGGACAAAATGCTATGAAATATTTAGGTCCAGAGTTCAAATCCTGTCATCGCCAATATGCCTTCGATGTCTGGCTTCATGCTTCTTTTAGAAATTAATATTATTATTAACGCAGCAAGCTGGCAGAATCGTTAACATGCCATAACAAAATGCTTAGCAGCATTTCTTCTGGCTTTACGTTTTGAGTTCAAATTCCGGCGAGGTCAACTTTATTTTTCATCCTTTCGGGGTCAATAAATTAAGTACCAGTTCAGCACTGGGGTCTATGTAATAGACTTACCACTCCCCCAAAATTGCTGGCCTTGTGTCAAAATTTGAAATTATTATTATTATTTTATTGAGGCAGTGAGCTAACAGAATCATTAGCACGTCAGACAAAATGTTTACCAGCAATTCTGAGTTCAAATCCTGTCAAGTTCAACTTTGCCTTTCATCCTTTTGAGGAATCATCATCATCATCATCATCATTTAACGTCTGTTTTTCCATGCTGGCATGAGTTAGACGGTATGACAATGAAATAAGTACCAGCAACATTAAATAAGTACCAGTTGAGCACTGGGGTCAATGTAACCAACTAGCCCCTTCCACCAAAATTTCAGGCCTTATGCCTATAATAGAAAGAATTATTATTGCACTGACACATGCCTAGAGACTGAGCTGTTGTATTCCCTTGTACTATATTCCCCACTCCCGGGAAGAAAGTATCTTCAAACCAGGAGACCTGCCAGTTCAAGTAATAGGTGTCGACCATCACAATCATCCAATACAGAGCACATTTGGATTTGTCAACATTTTCCCCACCCTACGAGTTATACTTAAAAGAAAAAACCTTGGAGAATACTTACTGGGATAAAAAGGGAAGGAGTTAATGTGTTTTATAGCATTAGTAATGGGATACATTAACACTTGAGCATTTAAACTGGCCATATCTGAAAGAAGCCTGTCGTGTGTGTGTGTGTGTGTCACCACCACTTGACAACCGGTGTTGGTTTGTTTATGTCCCCGTAACTTAGCGGTACAGTAAAAAAGATACCGATAGAATAAGTACCTGGCTTAAAAAATAAGTATTGGGGTCGATTCATTCAACTAAAGTTCAAGCATGGCTGCAGTCTAATGGCAAACAGATAAAAGAAAAATCACATCTTTGAAATCTCAAAGCAAGAAGGTAATTTTTATCAATGTGAATAAATATGCATTATATAAGCATTACATCTGATAGGAAAATCTGAATGCTAAAGGGTTAATATATACACACACATACAGACATACCAGACAGACAGACAGGCACATAGATACATACAAACAGATATATACAGGCCCACACACAGCCATACATACAGACACACAAATACCATACATACAGGCACACACAGCCATGCATACAGGCACACACACACCACTGATACATGCATATAGACAGAGACATACACTGTACTGGTGCGCGCGCGCGCAAGCACACACACACACACACACAGCTATACGCAAACAAATACAAATTCCACTGCCACCCGCCAAAGGCAAAAAGGTGTGGTTTCTGTTTGAAGCAAAACAACAGACTACAGTAAATGGAGAGTCAGAGAAATATACCAGAAGTTCAGATTAGATTGTCACTATAGTGACATTTAGACACACACACCAACCAATCCACTCAACTCAACTACCAATTTCATACAAATGTACCACAATACTATGACAAAAGATTAACATTTCTGATAATGGTGGTGATAGTGATGGATGGAAAGTAGTGATGTGGGGGGGAAAGTAGAGAGAGGGAGAGAGAGAAAGATACTATGGGGGAGGGGGAAGAACAGGGAATAGGTTGTCTGACTAGAAATGTAAGTGGGTGGGGGAAGATAATTCATACCAGTCTCCTGTCATTGGCTACAAACAATGTCTGTAGTCATGGCACTTGACACAGATTGGGCCAGTCCACCTAGTTGTATATAATATAGATACTAGGTGATGGACCAGTCTACTAAGATGTAAACAGGTACCATATGACAAGATAGTCCTCTTAGTTTAGTGTGTTCCCAATCTTCTCTATGCTCTCCCACCTGCACCCCTAGGAAATTATTTCTTTTTTACATCCAACCCATGCTTGCATGGAAAAACGGACGTTAAAGGATGATGATGATGATGATACCTACTACAAAAGTAATATCGTATCTCAAGGTGAAAAATCAATTTTTTGATAACTAATCCATCATTTTATGTTAAAAGTGGACCACGCAACAGTACTGTGGAATAATAACGTTCTTAGTGTGCTTATGAATATCACCATCATCATTTTAATGTCCACTTTTCCATACCTGCATGAGTCAGATGGAATTTGTTGAGACAGATTTTCTATGGATGCCCTTCCTGTCACCAACCCTCACCTGTTTCCAAGCAAGTAAATATTTCCCCCATCACCGGACATCATCCTTCTCCTTTAACGTTTATTTTCCATGTTGGCATGGGTTGGATGGTTTGACCAGACTAAACCTGGTATACCTCCCCCCGCCCTCCCCGGACAAGTTGTGAGGGAGGGGGGTGGCTACATCAGGTCCCAGTCTGATTTGGCTTGGTTTCTATGGCTGGATGCTATTCCTAATGCCAATCACCTTACAGTGTGTGCTGGGTGCTTTAACGTGCCACCAACACAGGATTCTCAGTGCTAGTGCTTTTTATGTGGCACCGGCACAGGACTCTCGGCGGGTGTGCCTTTTATGTGGCTGGACTCTCAACACAGGTGCTTTTTACTTGGCACCGGTACAGGACTCTAGGCGTGTACTTTTTATGTGGCACCGGCTCAGGACTCTTGGCACATGTGCTTTTTATGTGACATGGTCAAGGGTGTTTTTTATGTGGCACAGGCACAGGTCTCTAGGTGCATGTGCTTTTCACGTGGCATGGTCACATGTATGTCTTGGACAATTAGAAACAAAGAACACTTGCATAATGGTGAAAGTAGCATGCATGCACGCACACACACACGGCAGGTTTCTTTCAGTTTCCATTTACCAAATTCACTCAAGGTTTTGGTCAGCCTGGGGCTATAGTAGAAAATACTTGTCCATGGTGAGTTTTATATTTTAATGTTATTCTGAAAAGTGATTTTAATAAAGTATATATAGTTTCCTTCTTTATCACACTGCCTGAAATATCATTTTGCAACTCCAGTTGGGAACACCTGACTTAATTGTAAGCAGATACCATATAATAGGGTTTGCTATAAACTGGCTGCAAACAACAACTCTCTTCCTGATTTCAGCTATTTGGCCAGGAATGTGCTGGGGCACTGTCATGAGGTCAATTTCACCTTTTCACTCTGTATGGAGGGGAGGGAGGGAGGGAGGGAGGGAGAGAATGCGAAACAGAAAGCTGGACTTATAGTTTTCTAAAAGTAATTGTATAGCTCTGATAGCATTGTTATACATACAGTATTATGTATGTATGGTTGTACAAAAGATGGCTGTGTGTGTGTGCATAAAAGTATATACATGTACATAAAATATCCGATTCTGATTCCGAAAAACATTTTTCGCTTTTATCAATTTGAACTTTCACATAAAATTTTCTGCAAAAGTGATTTTTAATTCATTCTCTATGCAAACTTCACTACTACAACACCTTAATCAAGTATATTGAGCCTGAGGTGAGTGCAAAGAGGTCAACTTCGCTTTTTGTTCTTTTGGAGGTCAATAGAAAAAATCCCAATCCAAGATAGTGGATTGGTGGAACTCTTAATATTGGGTTAGATGCCTTGCAGTATTTGTTCTGGCTCTTAGTATTCTGAGTAGAAATCTTGCCATGACCTATATTGTCATCATACGATTTAACACTACAATGTGGCACCTTGGGTGTTTTTAGTGGTGTCCACTCTGTTGCAAGCATTTGGGCCAGGCCTCCATTTTATGGATACCTTCTTCCCTCATTCCCACCAATTTCAGAAGCCCTCTTACCAAAAGATAAAAATGAAATAATAGTCCAGCTATCATTAACTTTTAGCAGAAAATTTTCATATCCACACGTTTCATTTATACAAATCATATAACATGAATGATATGATGTTTATCTAAGTACTTTCACATTTTCTATATAACAGCAAGCATGTTTATAAGTTTATGTCTACATTAGAAAGTAAATAACATGGGTATATTGGGTATGATGAGGATATAATACAGATAAAGTATATATATCTCTCTCTCTCTGTTTCCTCATGTTAAGAATTTTCCCAAGGTTTCTTCAATACTATTGGTGATTTCATTTTCCATAGCTGCCTTTAATAATCAGTCTGTGTGTGTGTACGTCTCATCTAACATTTATACTATAATGATATAGTGAATGGTTAAAACATTTGAAGTTTGGATGAATGGGGGCAACCATAGTTTCAAATAAAGTAAACCAGCTAGATAACCTGTTTTGCTCAATAGGCAATTTTTGTCACTCCCACCTTTCTTAGAATTAATAAGTCAAGTAAATTAATATGAGACACTGCTAAGTCAGTTACTCCATTTATTGAGGAAGGTAAAAGGAATTACTGCTTATGCACCTGAAGAAACTTAGATTTTTTTTTTCTTTATCTCACAGGGAATCTCATTTATTATTATTATTATTATTATTACATACATTTTATATATATATATATATATATATATATAAACTTGATTTATTTGACATCACTGAAACAATGAGACTTTTGCTCTACTTTACACAATTAAATTTTATTGTTCACGAACCAAAGATAAGAAAGGTAAAGCAGGGGATTTTTGTTTGCAATGTCACATATTCAATGAATTTATTGGGCCAGATGGAATGAGGCCATGGACTGGATTTGGCCTGCATGTTGTAGTTTACTATCCCTGGTGTAGTAACAGTATATAGTTAATGTGACTATATATCAGTTGGTGTCCTCATTCTAGAGGATAATTAAAGATATGACTGTTGGCCATCAACTTCACTAGTATAGTGAATAACTGAAGATGTGCCTGTAGGACTTCAAGATAAATTTGACTGACTTGGTGTCATCATTGTGATAGGTAACTGAAGATATGTCTAATCATTGGCCCAGATATCTTATTTTCAGACAGAAAGTGAACTAGCTCTAAATTAGATCTGACTGTCCACTAACTGTTAGAGTAAAGTGTCTTTGCTGTAGACTAGGGTTTGATGATGTGGTATGAACTGTTAACCCTTAAACTGACACATCTGCATCTTATTGCCTTAGCCAAGATGCACAATAGTTGTAAAGTCATTGTCCATGTAGGTTATGAGTTCAAACCTTACAGCTAATATATTTATGCCGCAGGAAAATCAGTTACCTAGCAAGATTTATTTGTGCTTATGGTAGACTGATTAACAGCAGGAGGGGAAGAAAGGCCTATAAAGGCAACTGCTTCAACAATATGCAAATATCTATAGTTTGCCCCAAAGGAACACTCCCACCCATGTTAATACAATAAGATGCAACAAGTACTGTGCTGTGCCACTGGATAAAGTACCTGACTGATTACCTCAGTTTGCTTGGTTGACAAGGGATTACATTTTGAATTTGAGTAGTTTTTAGTATAAAAGGGCCTTTAAATATAAAAATAAAAATAGTCATCATATCATGATTAAAAAAAAACTAAAAAAAAAACTAGAAGATAATTTTCTTTTTAAAATCTAAAATATTGATTTATTTCTAATTCTTGAGGAAAACTCACTTCCTTCACCAAGCCATTCTGGCTCTCCTCTCTTCTATTCAGCT
>JAOPUL010006720.1:54840411-54853636 GCA_027564515.1 Octopus rubescens | reverse complement strand
AACGTAAAGCCGGAAAAATTGCCGCTAAGCATTTCTCCCGGCGCGATAACGACTCTGCCAGCTCGCCGCCTTGATATAATAATAATAATCTATAATATTAATACGCTAATGTTATTTTTTTAGGTGTGTCACACTCGGTAATGTCCGTACTCGCTTTCGGTAATATCCGTTACATACATAACTACAGCTTTCAGTTTCTACTCAAAGTAAACGCCGGTTTCTATGTACATAGATAACTACATACAACTTCAGTTTCTACTCTGAGTTCAAAACAAACGTCGGTTTCTACGTCGTATGCATATGTATTTATGTGTGTACGTGTATATGAAAGATAATGGATATACGTGTGTGTTTGTGTGCGTGTGTGACTGACTACAAATACATACAGCTGAACAAGACGTGCGCGCACACACGTGCACCCACTCGCTTCCATACACATGTACATAGATAACTTCATACAGCTTTCAGTTTCTACTCTGAGTTCAAAGCAAATGCCGCGTTCTACATCATGAAATCATAAGTAAATAAAAGAAATTTTCCGCACAAGTCTATCATCACTCAAGCAACTTACATCATAAAAAGAATGAACCTAGAGATGATCTTGACAAACAATGTTGGTATGTTTGCGTCCCTGTATCTTAGCTGTTCAGTAGAAGAGACTGATAGAATAAGAACTAGGCTTACAGGGAATAAGTCCAGGGGTCAATTTATTCGACTAAAGGGTGGTGCTCCAGCATGGCCACAAAACATAATGAGCCCAGGAGGAGAAAGGCAAAGTTGACTTCATTCAAATTTGAACTCAGAGCTTAAAGAATTAGAACAAATACTGCAAAGTATTTTGTTTGATGCTCTAATGATTCTAGCAATTAATTTCTAATTTGGGCACAAAACCAAATATTTAGTGGGAGACGCAGAGTTGATTAAATTAACTTCAGTACTCGACTTGTATTTTCTTTTATCAATACCAGAAGTACAATATGCAAAAAGTCAATTCCAATGGAATTTGAACTCAGATTGTAAGATGCCCTTAGCCTTTTAACTTAATAAGTACTTCCAATGTAGGCACAAGACACCTCAGTACTTGACTGGTACTTTATTTTATTGGTCCCAAGAGGATGAAAGATAAAGTTGATCTTGTTCAGATTTGAACTTGGAGCATAAAAAATAAGAAATACTGCAAGGCATTTATTTTTGCGATGCTCCAAAGATCTGGCCAGCTTGCTGCCCTTAATAAAAAAAATAATAAGGGCACAAGGCCAGCAATTTTAAGGATGGAGTTAGCCAATTACATCAACCCCAGTACTTGACTGGTATTTTATTTTATCAGCCCTGGAGGAATGAAAAGCAAAGTCAATCTTGATGGAATTTGAACTCCATGTAAAGAGCGAGAACAAATACTGCACGGTATTTTCTCCAATTCACTAACAATTCTACTGCTTGCCGACTTAATAATGATAATAATGGCTTCGAGTGACACAAGGGCATTTGCAAGAGAACATTGATGAAAAACAAGACAGCAATGGATTTGTAAAACATTTTGGCAAAGTTATCATATGAAAGATAAGGTTTTAAATATAGTAAATTTCTAAAAAAAAACTGCCCCAGGAGAGGGTAGCTACACTGTATATTATGATAGTTAGAATCACACACATATTAGTAAGAAAATACACATTATATACATACACACATACATATGAGAGAGATAGAGAGAGAGAGAGAGAGAGGAGAGACAGAGGGAATGAAACACAGCAAGTCAGAAAGTGGGGAAAGACAGGCAGACAGTAGTAAGAAGATGGTGGTAGTGGTGGTGGTGGTGGTGGTGGTGGTGACAGGAAACACCTCTAAAATGTTACCTGAAAAGAAAGTTGAGCCTATTCTGTATTTGGGAAGCCAATTTTAGACTTCAGATCGGAATCAGAACTTCAAAAAGGATACAAAAATAGCAGACTTAGCTGCTATATGAAGAATAAAATATATAAATGAATGAACAAATAAAAATATGAACAAGTCTTGGAAGTAGATTACACACAGGTACACATATCTATACACACAAGCTTATATATATATATATATATGTATGTGTGTGTGTGTGTATATATATGTGTGTGTGTGTGTATATATATATACACACACACACATGCATTTGGTATGCCCAAGCATCGAATGACTAATAATATCTCTAGTAGTAACAATAACAACAATAATAAATAATAATAATAATCAATAATATTCAGCTGAAATCTTTCCTATTATGATGCTTGTAAAGCACAATTGCATTAATGTTCTCTGATATTCTATTTTAATTCAAGGTTTAGTTTCGAAGAAAGAAGAAAGTTATAAAAGGTCATACCTGGGGAGGGTCTAGAAAAGCTGTGGCTAATTCTCAGGAAATTAGGCTTCAAAAAAAAAAACAGTCTCTACCACATACATACCTGTCTCATCTCACCAATTAAAGTTTCTTACATAGGTACAAGGTGACACGGTAAGTGGAGAAGCATATAGAGAATTTATATGAGCCCAGTACTTGACTGGTATTAATTATACTAAAGCTAGAAGGATGTGAAAAGCAAAGTCTATCTCGGCAAGATTTAACCTTTTTGTTACCATGGTTAAGAAGCTCACTTTGCAATCAGGTGGTTTTGAGTTCAGTCTCACTATGTGGCATGTTGGGCCAGTGACTTCTACTATAGCCCTGGGCAGACCAAACCTTGTGAGAGAATTTGGTAGAAACTGTATAGAAGCTTGTATACATACATACATACATACATACATACATACATTATATATATATATACACACACACACCTTTATGTGTCTGTGTTTGTCTCTACACCACCTGACAACTAGTGTTGGTTTGTTTACATCTCCATAACTTAGCGGTTCAGCCTAGGAGACCAATAGAATAAGACTTATAAAAAAAAAGTACGGGGGTCAATTTGTTCAACTAAAACCCTTCAAGGCAGTGCTCCAGCATGGCCATAATCGAATGATTGTAACAAGTAAAAAATAAAAGATATTTCTGTTGAAATACACTGCTTTTATTTCAATTAATTTTGAACATAATGAAAAAGAGAGCAAAACATTTTGTCATTCTTAACCTGGTGTTCAAAACGTAACATGAAATTTTGATGGGAGTTTTAATTTAGATTAATTCGGCGTTACGAAGGGCATCTGGGTGAAGAAACTAAGCCAAATCAGACTGGAACCTGAGGCAGCAGCCCCTTGGCTTACAAGCTCTGGTCAAACTGTCCAACCCATGTCAGCATGGAAAACGGATGTTAAAGGATGATGATGATGATGATTACTTTGAAACAGGAAGTTTATATCATTGAACCATGGGTTGTCTCAGGTGGGTCAGTATCAAAAGGGTTTTAAATTCAGGATGTATTTTCATCTGCCATAACAACCAATACGTAGATTTTTATGGGGAGGGCTACAACTGAGTACTAGAGTTACTAGTACTTGGAAAAGTATTAAGTTCTAAAGTGGGGATATAATTAAGCAAAGCGTTTTAGTTTCCTACTGTATCTCATAGAGAAACAATAAGAAAGGCGAGAAAATGTGAAGTAGATGCACTGAGTGAGCCATGGCAAAGTTGTTCATATAGCAAGCTAATTCAGAGGCTGTTATAGAAGGGGTAGAAAACTGTGTTCACTAGGTGTGGTTAGCTTCTGTTTACAATGCTATAGATTCAGTTTGAAGCCAGCTCAATCACTCCAAGTGAAAGCCAACACATGTACAAATAAATAAGTCAGAGAGAAGAAATGGCATATATGAGAATTAATATTGATGATTGACTCGTTGCACTTGAATGGCTTTTTTTTTATGTAGTATAAGATTTTATGTAGTCTGTGTAACAGAAGTATTGCCTCAGATATGTCTGGGTTATGATGCTTATATATGTGTGTAGCCACAACAATGGCCCAGATATAAAGACAGCATACCAAAGTGTCCTCCTAATGTTTATGAATATCAATGACATTGTCCCCAGATACATGAGTGGTACTGTAATGAGAACAATATTGCAATAACTGAAGAACTCAGTATATTACTGGTACTAAATTAACACCAAGCAGAAATACATCAACAGCCAACCCCTTCTATACCATGAATTTCCAGTTTACAAAGAGTTGTTTCTTAAGTTTATCTTTTCCTTCCTGCCATTTACTTCTTCACTGCTGTCAAGACAAGGTCAAAGGTCATTAAACTGTGATGAAAAGCAGATATTCCTTCAGAGAAGGAATGTTCACTCCCACTTCTATGCATGCGTATGTGTGTGTATGTATGTGCACTTGTGTAAATAAGTGTGTATGCGTTATGTATGTGCTTGAGAATATGTATGTGTAAGTATATGTAAAACCTATGCCTTGCACATACGCACTCTAACTTATACAGTATTTGCCGACCATAGATATTTTTAGTGTAAAGTTTGACAATAAATCCTGACTACACTTATTTAGTAATCAGTAAACTGTTTAGCTAACATACTACATACCTTTAATGATTTTTTTTTGATTTTTTAAAAATAAAGTTAGTCTAAAGGGATGGAGCAGAGCCCATTGCCATTACAGGTCACGCTGGTGAGGTTGATATTGTGGTATGGTTGATATTCAGCTTGAACGTCTTAATGTCAATGTCCATAGCAAACCAAGAGGATGGGGATAATTCTAAAGGGTAGCATTTCTGAGGATTGGATAAATGTGAGAGCACAGGAAGAAAGACACGATAAGGATGACAGAGTGGGGCAAAAAGAAGAAGAGATAAGTGGCTTGGGTGGACTAGAATAGAGTGAATGAAAGTAACAAGTTCTGAGTAGACACCATTGTAGTAGAGGTAGAAGAAGTAGAGAGATATAGCAGTGTGTCTCTAAGCTACTGGTTGCATGTGTCCTTGAGAGAGTGTGTCAATCAGCCAAATAATATCGGCTAAGAAGTGGTCTGGAATGAGTGTCTGCAGCAGGAGCAGTAGCACCAGTGAAGATATTCTAATGTGGGATTGTGGGTTTTACTAGGACTTAGTTGACCTTTTTTGATACTAACCCATCTGAGACTGCCTCTAGTTCTGAGATACAACCTTTTTTGTTTTCAAGTGATCTAAATTAAAACCTTCCATCAAAATTTCATGTTTAATAATATTGCTAATACCATCTTAATAATTTCAAATTTTGGCACAAGGCCACCTATTTTGGGTAGGGGGCAAAGTCGATTACATCTACCTCAGTGTTCAACTAGTCCTTTTATCAACCCCGCAAGGATGAAAGGCAAAGTTGACCTCAGTGGAATTTGAACTCAGAAGATGAATGAAATACCACTAAACATTTTTTTGCCCAGTGTGCTAACGGTTCTGCCAGATTGCCACCCTCAACACCATCTTAATAATGACAGCATTTTACTGAATTCTTCATTATTTTCAAAATTAGATGAAACAAAAGTTAGAATTTCATCAGAAATATGATATTTAAAGGATTAAAATGTCAGCAATTGATCTACCCGCCTTCTCAGTTTAAACAAATTAATTTACATACAAAGTTAACTTTTTGAACCTCCAAAAGTAGATGACCACATGGCTTTATTTACAACTGAAAATAATGACGTTTCTGCCAATTAGTGAGACATAAACAAACACAAAAACATGTGGCAGCTCACTTAGGCCTCTTTAAGGAGTATAGTCACAGAATTGCACCCGCTAAAGGTTAACATCAAAGGTTCAAAAGGTTAACATCAAAGAATAATCTGGTTATTGTCATACTGTTGTTTAACCCCAGGTCAGTTTTGATCCAGCAAACCCGTGTATTCCAGCTATGGTTATCCCATCTTTTATTTAAACAGTGTATTTAGGACTACATTAGCCAACACGTCCTTCCTGTTTTAACATGGGAGAATGTGATGATTGCTGTTTCCAGGAGGTCAAGTAACTACATACAGGCTTTTACATTGACTTAATGTTAGAAACTTTTGGTTGAGCTTGCAATCATACAGTATATTCTAAAACTAATATTAAACATTACTCACCAAGTATTTCAGTTTAAAACTAATTCTTGATGTTATTTTGCTTGCCACAACATTTGTGTGTTTGAGCATTATGCATTAAACAACCTCAACAAGAAATGAAATCATAGACATAATTGAAATAATGATAAATTTGAGTGTTATACTTTAAACAACCTTAACTATGAAACAAAATGAAAGACACTTCTTTAACATAATGAAACATTATGAAGACCTATGAATTTATGCACCAAAATAGAAATAACAGTTTTGCTAATTACTATAAATGAGCCTAAACTCAAACAACAAATCAAATGATTTACTGACAGCTATTGTTTTCTCTTATTACAAGATTGAATGAGAAAGTTAGTCTTACACTGTGTTTTCTACTTCCATGCTTGCAATTTCTTCAGTTCTTCAACAAATTTAAATAAAAGAATTAACATACAGAAGTTCCTACAGTCAGCCAGTCTTAAACTCTTCTGTTATGACCTAGAGAACAATAATAGACAGGAGGAGGCTGAGAAGCAAGCCTTGTAGGACACCTCCCCTTCTTGCTAAATTTCATTCTTAATTTGTTGCTAACTCTCACCTTGTTGACATGGCTTGCACACCTCTCATAGGCCATTCACCTACAATCTGTTTTATTACTGACTCCCAAACTCTAGAGGATGGCCCCTGCCCCTCTCGAAGGTCTTCTCCAGATCAATGAATGCTAGGTATAGTGAAAAATAAAATGAACTTAAGGGAAATAACTAAAATGAACCACTGACACAAATTTGAGTGATGTACTGAATGCTAAATGGAAGAAATTTATTGAAATTTCCCTCATATATGTGGTAAACAAAAACAATAGCGACTATTGTTCATGGCTATGAAAAGGGGAGATAATGTCAAGTAACTAATTAATATCTCAAAATATATTTACATGTTTAGGGAGGGAAAGTCAGATTTCTGTTGGCAAGTAAGTCGACTATGACAATGATTTGGTTTATTAGACCGAATCAGCATAGTAACCTAGTAAAGACTTCTTGAACAGATATATAGTGGTTTGCTATTTTGCCAAGAACCACTTATCCTATGGTTGTCTCACCAGAAAGAGGATATGAGTAGTATCCAGTACTGGCACGAATCTGAACTGCATTTTATCTACACTAATTTTCTTTTTAATCAGTTGTGCTACAAATCTTTATTTTTCATATCATTTAGTCCAACAAGTTTGAGATGTCTGTAGTTGCTTGTTTCTAGAACATCTCCTTTGCCCTTGTAGTAATTGAAGTTGGTATTATTACACTAGTCACTGAGAATGACTATTTCTGTTCAATAAAGTTATAAAGTTGTCTATAAAAAAATTAAAGAATTAAATAAACAGAAAACCCTGTTTATGACTATACTCAACTTAATGATAGAGCAAGGGGCTGTACACTCATTTCTGAGGAAGCAGAGTAATACATGTGAGAAATATTTTAAGCAGGATAAAACCATTTTACTTCAAAAAGAAAAACAGATTTTCTTTGGATTCCTGATGTTTTATAAAGAAAAATGCAAAATTAAGATTGGAAATGATAAATCTGATAATTAGAGCAGACAAATTCTGCCTTTATCTAACTGTGAGACTATGTAGATAAAATTTTATATGAGACATCCATTGTGCATGTGTGGAGGGAAGCTTAAGTGATTACATTGTAATGTCTATTGTTAATGATTTGTGAGGCTTTGAATAGCTTGCTCTTATGGGAGGGAAAACCCCCCAGCAGAATTGAAAGATTGGAGGAGTTCTAAGCATTCTTCATGCTTGAGCAACATTTTGTATTATTTATTTATTTAACAGCTGAGTCAGAGGAGTAAGGCCAGTAGCTATCATTCTTTCTGGAGGCTTCCCAAATCATCCTCAGACTAGAAACCTGACCGGAATACTTACAACAGAGTGTTGTTTGTAAAGACATCCGAGGATGGTGGCAGTAGTGGGACTCACAAACTTTCCATCTACCAAATTTAACAATGCTTCAGTCAAAATGAGGCTATGGAATGGAACCTGAAACCATGTAGTTGTGATGCAAACCTCTCAACTACAGAACTGTCTGTGCCTCTTAACACAGACAGTTCTGCATTATCCCAAACATTTAATATCTGGCAGTTGTTGCAGAATTACCTCAGTGGAATTTGAACTCAGAATGAACGTAAAGCCAGAAGAAATGCAACTGAGCATTTTGTCTGACATGTTTATTAATGGTTTCAAATTTTGGCACAAGGCCAGTAATTTCGGGGGAGATTAGATCAGAAACCCCCCCACCACCACCACCAAGTTCAAATGGTACTTATTTTTTAATTCCTGAAAGGATGAATGGCAAAGTCAAGCAAAATTTGAACTCAGAATGTAAAGACAAATGAAATGCTAAGTATTTTGCCCCAGTGTGTTAACAATTCTGCCAGCTCACTGCCTTAATAATAATAATTCTACTTTAGGCGCAAAGCCTGAAATTTTTGGGGAAGGGGTTAGTTGATTACATCAACACCAAAGTTCAACTGGTACTTAGTTTTGAGATCCTGAAAGGATGAAAGGCAAAGTTAACCACGACAGAATTTGAACTCTGAATGTAAAGGTGTATTTTGCCCGATATGCTAATAATTCTGCCAGCTCACTACCTTAATAATAATCATTTCTTTCATTACCACAAGAGTAATAGTTGAGGGGATATTACAGAGGTGGGTCACAAAAAGTGTGAGAGTTTACACAGAAATCAAATGAATGAAAAAAAAGTGATGGGGATGTATGTGAAGAATATGGTATAGAGGGTAAAGAAATGTGTTACAGATTTGCCAGAGAGACTAATAATAATAAATAAATCTGTATCATTCAACAGCATAAAGATAGAAAAAATGTTATTTATAGAGAGTTCTATCTAAACTGTCTCATCAATAAAGGAATTTGTTCAGGGAGTTGTTATCTATGCAACATCCTTCTTCAGAATAACTAGGGAGCTGGGGAAGGGTGGAAAAGAAACCCCAGCTCTACACACAACTGTAAACAACATTACACTTCGTTGATACATCAGTGTCTTGCCCACCACTCTTATCTTCACAAACAATCATCCACCCACCAACCAGCTTTACCTACTAAGATCTTTGAAAAAGCAACCACTTCTTATCTACTCCTCTCAGCCAACAGATGATCTGTGTCCCAGACAGAATACTGACTAAAACTATCAATGTCAAACCAAACGTGGAGGCAACTTCTGACAGGCTAGATTTCTATTTTTCAATGCTTCCCTCAAGATCCCTAATCACCAACATCTATTTTAACAGGTTTTTCTATGCTTGTATGGGTTACACCAGCCAGTCTCCTTGTACAGTATATCACAACTTAATCCAAATCTTTTTGTCATCTCATCTGTGATGCTGTGATGTGCAACAGACTATGATTTGACATCATTACACATCTTCCCATCTTCTCTTCAAGCCATCTGCCACAAGTCAACTTTCACTGTCAGTACATAGTACCTTTTCCTGGCAGAATTTATCAACCATTCATACCATGCATCCATATCAATACAGTCACTTGTTATGTACAGCTACTGATGCTTTGCACACTTACCAACATTTCAATAAAATATAAATCGATTCTACCACTTTATCTTAGGCCAATACACGTAATATTTATTACTAATCTGTAAACAAAGTACAACTGACAATGGATACATACATATTACATTTCAAAGAATTGGATTGATTCCATTAATAGTGTTTCAAGTATTTCTGAAAATGCTACCAAAGAATACTAGTATGGAGGGCCTGCAACAAGTTTCAAAACATCTAGTAATCAAGGATTTCAAAAGCAACAAGATTGACTTTTTTCAGAGCATTCTTCTCTATAGAGCCAAAATTAAACTCTGAAGAAAGAGCTTCAAGACCATCTTGATTGTATGAACAAGTTTCTCATGCGGGCTGAAAACATCTCATGGTGTGAGCACAAGATTAAAAACTTAAATTTATGGACACATTCCAACCATCTCTACTATAGTAATTCAATGCAGGACAGGCTTTGCTGATCACTGCTATTGTGCTGAACAACAGGCTATATCAGATGCTATATTTTGGAAACTTCCACAAGTTAGCAGAGAATGAAGACCACCAAACCTCTGATATTATTGACAGAGACACATGAAATTAAGGCCCTACTAAACCTAAATGGGGGACAGAAATTCATGGTGCAAAATTGTGAAATGCATCTGTTAAAGTTCAAATCCAGTACTATGTATATTCAATGCCATGGTGGAATTAAAAACCATACTGTGTATATTGAATGTCATTGTGTACATAAGGACCATACTGTGTATATTCAATGCAACTGTGCAATTAAAGACCATATTCAGAACTTCCTAGTTACATACCACCTTCACCCAGGCACTCCTGTCATAATTATTCCTCATCACCTCACTAACTATTTTGCTAAGTGTTTCAAGATGCATACGGCAGAGTAAACTGGCAGAGTGCACATAATTCTACATTAATTCATTTCATCCACCCAGCTATCATTAGAAATTGGTATCAGATAATCTGAGGAATGTTAAGTATGGCAAACTGGCATTCTATCCAGAACAAGATTTATTTCACCTGCTTAAGACAAAAAAAAAAGAGTATTTACCTACCAACTGGTTGGAAGAATAATCCATCAAAATGGAATAAAGGGGTCACATCGACATTTAGACATTACTGTGAAGACCTTGGAGTTAGACTTGCCTGAGCAGATCTCTGACATGCAGAGAGCTGGTTAAAGTTCAAATCTAGTACTATGTATATTCAATGCCACATTGGAGTTCACGACCATACTGTGTATATTGAATGTTACTGTGTACCTAAAGACCATACTGTGTATATTCAATGCAACTGTGTGGTTAAAGATCATACACGGAACTATATAGTTACATACCACCTTCACCCAGGCACTCCTGTCATAATCATTGCTCATCACCTCACTTCTTAGACCCTACACTAACTACTTTACTAAGTGTTTCCTTCCCAGAACTCCTTTTCCACTCAGGTTTTTCCTCTAGTCATTGACATACAGTGTTCAAGCTAAACATTAACTGCATTGATTTAGCAGGGCCCCAAAGGGCCAGCAGAGATCATATGCAGAATCCTTTCATCCTGACAAACTATTAAAAAACAATATAAAAGTATCACTCACGTAGTGGTGTTAATCAAATAGACTGTTCCCTCCCTAGTAATTAGGGGGTCTTGTACATATATTAGAAACTTCAGCAGCACAGAACCAGGAGGATAGATCCTAGAATTGAATGTATTTCTTCCCACTAATATTCTTCTGTGTCTATCTTATCTGAATAATTGTATTATTTATAATGCAGTAACTGCAGTAAAAACAACAACAACATTAGAAATAACACAGATGACTCAGTATGCAAACTGCTGCTGTTAAAATTTGCAGCATAGATATATCTAAACATTTTTATCAATAAACTATCCCAACAAAGTTACAGAAACCAGACAAAGATCAGATACACAGACTAGACACACATATACATAATTAGACTAACTTCATTCATCTATTATTGGTTCCAACAGACATTCACCAATCCTTACAACAATGCTGACAGTTACAAATACTCACATAGATATAACATCTGTTATATGCTAGTATACCACAGATGTGTTATATTTGTGTGTGTGTGTGTGTGTGTAAGGGTGTAGCTATATGGTTGAGACATTCGCTTCCTAACCATGTGGTTTCAGGTTCAGTCTCACTGCATGGCACCTTAGCAAGCGTCTCCCAGGCCAACCCAAGACTTGTGAGTGGATTTAGTAAGCAGAAATTGAAAAACACTCGTCTTGTGTGTGAGCATGCATGTACTTCTGCTTCCCAACCACAAGGTTCCAGGTTCAGTTCCACTGTGTGGCACCTTGGGCAAGTGTCTTCAACTACAGCTTTGGGTCAACTAAAGCAGTCTGGCAAGAGACTGATAGAATAAGTACCAGGCTTTAAAGAAAAGAAAAAGTACTTGGGTCGATTCATTCGATTAAAATCCGTCAAGGCAGTATCCCAGCAAGGCCACAGTCTAATGACTAAAACAAATGATAAAAAGATGTTTCCATGGCTAATACATTGAAGTAATAATATATTGGAGTTTAACAACATATTAAAGAACTGAGCTCTTAAATTCTATGGATACATTTTTCCAGTGCTTAAGTACTAATATCTCTCCTCTCTCTATACCATACACACACACACACACATATATACACACATATATACACACACACACACCATGTGTTATAAGTTAGCACATACTACTTGACGTTTGGTATGTTATATTAGTGTAAATAGTTATTAAATTATATACTAGGATATATAATCACAACATGGCTGTTCACATCACAGAGTCCGAGGTTCTATGCCACTATATAACATCTTGTGTAAGAGTCATTTACCATAGCATGGAGGTCAATCGAATGGATTATATAAAAAATTAAAAGATTCCAGACTTATCACACACTGTATTACACTGACCATTCCATGATTTATATTAAGGATACATATGTCTGTGGAATACTCAAGCAGTTATATGTTAATTCAATGAGCAAGTAGTTCAGTTGATCAAACAACTAAATAGTTATTGTTGAAAGTGGTGGAGATCCATTTTCTTTTGTCTATGCTTGTATATATACAACTCTGATATAGTTGTATAAACTAGTCTATATATATATATATTAATATACAACATTGATATGTGGTTACATACTATAATAACTGAGCCGAAACTACCACAGAACATTATTGATGATCACATTGCATAATTTATTGATTGTCTATGTACAATAGAGATAGATAAACAGAGAGAGGGAGGTAGAAACTGATCCAAATATCTTAATGGCATGCGCGAAGACAAAATCTACAAATAGAATACTCTTTAATCAATCCAACTGTAGTCTGTCCATTGAGGATTGATTACTTAACTTTCCACTGTCAGAGGTATCCATCAATGGGTAATTAACACTGATAACTTCGATGTGACACCAGTGGATTACAACGACTCACCTTTAATTGGTCGCTTCCCCTGTAAGAAATAGACAAACCAACCTCAAATTACACTCTCGTCATAAAACAACGAAGGACACACCAGATGATGTAGACTTAGGATACACTCATCATCATCATCCTTTAACGTCTGTTTTTCCATGCAGGCATGGGTTAGACGGTTTTTGACTGGAAACTGGCAAGC
>JAOPUL010006720.1:54516616-54527960 GCA_027564515.1 Octopus rubescens | reverse complement strand
TAGACTTTGTCTTTTAGGTATCCCCATAAAAAAAAGTCTAGTGGTGTGAGGTCTGGTGAACGCGGAGGGTATTCAACAAAACCCCTCTGTCCAATCCACCTGTTTGGCAAGATCTCATCAAGGAAAGATCTAACATCACGATGGTAGTGTGGGGGTGGCCCATCTTGCTGAAAATAAAGCTCCTCATCTTCAAAGTCTTCTCTAAAGTCATTTTGCTATAAAGTTTGTATACATTTTTTGGGGACACTCTGTATATATAAAAACATAAATATATAATTATATACATATATATACATATGAATACACATATATATACACAATCACACACACACACACCCATATATATATAGACACACATATTCACACACACACACATATACACATTCACATACATATATATTTGACAGTGATCTTTTATATACACACACACATGTATATAACCTCCCAGCCATATTGTTTCTGGTTCATTCCTACTGCATGGCACATTGTGCAAAAGCCTCCTACCATGGCACACATTGTGAGTGGATTTGGTAGACAGAAACTGAAAGGCTGTCATATATATATATATATATATAAAGTACACACACACATAAATGGATATAAAAGGAGGTGGGTGAGGTTGTGAGGGTAGAGGAGGTGAAAGGATTGGAGGAGATGAAGGAGGTGGTGAAGAGGAGGTGGGGGTCAAAGCAGAGTGGAGGTAGAGAAGATGGAAGAGGTGTGGTATAGAAGGAGGAGGGAGAGGAAATGTAAAGTTCATCCCAGTAAGCTTTGAACTTGTTATATAAAGGGACACAACTGTATATTTTCATAATGTGAAAATATTTTGCCTACTTTTTTTCCACTTATAGGTGCAGGCATGGCTGTGTGATAATAAGTTTGCTTCCCAACCACATAGATCCATATTCAGTCCCAATGAATGGCACCTTTGTCTTTTACTGTAGCCTCGGGTTGACCAAAACCTTGTGAGTGGATTTGGTAGAAGGAAACTGAAAGAAGCCTGTCGTATATATATATCTGTCTGTGCGTCTTTGTCTCCTACCACCACTTGACAACCAGTATTGGTGTGTTTACGTCTCAGTAACTTAGCTGTTTGGCAAAAGAGACTGATAGAATAAGTACCAGGCTTTATAAAAAATAATAAGTACTGGGGTCGATAAGTTCGACTAAAATTCTTCAAGACGGTGACCCAGCATGGCCGCAGTCCAACAACTGAAGCAAGTAAAAGAATAAAAGATAATCCATGGTTCATTCTTACTAATCCACCACTCTTTTCCTATAAACCCACCATCCTTCATTACATAAATATTAAGAAGTGCTCAACAAAATGATGATTCTAGATCAACTGAAATGCAATGAAACAAAAGTTAATAAGCAACATCATGAAGCAAAACCAACCACAGAAGAAATATAGTCTTATGTAGAAAATAGTCCTGTAACAGTGCCACGTAAAAAGCACTAGCACTGAGAGTCCTGTACCAGTGGCACATTAAACCACCCAGCACACACTGTAATGTGGTTGTCATTAGGAAGGCCATCCAGCCATAGAAACCAAGAAACACCAGCAGCGACTCCAGCAACAACAACAACAACAGACCCAGAGTTAACGAAAGGAACATCAGTGGTGATAGCACATCCAATACACAGACACGAAAATACATCAGTTCATTAGGAACCCCATTTAAGCAACGTCTGAGCAACCACAAATCCTCTTTTAGGGTACCGGAAAGGCACAACATCATGTCTCTGGCCAGCCACATTTGGCACTTAAAAGATGAAGGAACCCCATACATAATTAAATAGAAGCTCCTTGAACAGCCAGGGACTTATATAAACAAGAGCAAATGATGTAAGCTTTGCCTGGCAGAGAGAACAAGGATCCTAAAAAACTCACTCGACCCAGGGACCTTTTTAAACTCCACGAAAGAAGTATTTAGTCAATGCCCCCACCCAAAACACTTCCTACTACAAGTTTGGAATTCCACCATCATTGAATAAACCCGTTGATATCACTGCAGCCAGAACCAATGTAAGGGAGATAACCCTATCCCACCTGTGAGACGGTCATTTTTTTTTTGTTTACAGAACTAACTGACCATGACGTATTCCTACCTCCCGTTGAGAAGAGGTTGTGCGCCTTCGGCCATTTGAGTATGATGAGTTGCCTATATGGCTAAGTGCTTTATAGGTGCAAAACTGATGGCCACTCTCTGACTGCCATAACAATTAACTTCCTAAAAATATATTACTACTTTAATGTTTTAGAGTGTGCTTCTTTTTCGGATATATGAATTACTGACAATATCATCATCATCCTTTAACATCCATTTTCCACATTTATATATATATATATATATATATATCAAAACAGAAGACTGGAAGAAATTTGGTATATTTTTAATTCCCTGTTACATGTGTTTCATTACAGGATAGGAGTCACAGAGGAATACATGTAGAAAAAAACATGTATAGGATCTCTTATCCGTAATTCTTCAGACAAAGATTCAGAAGAATTACGGATGGGAGATTATATATATATTTTTTTCTACATCTATACCTCTGTGACTCCTATCCTGTAATGAAACATGTGTAACAGGGAATTCAAAATATACCAAATTTTTTCCAGTCTTCTGTTTTGATATGTAATTACTCTGAAAATAGAATTCACTTGAGATTTCAATTGTTATGTATATCTCATCCCAAATAAAACATCTATTTGCATACATTTGATTAACGTGAACATGCAGATGTGCTTCACGAGGTCACAGCTTAGATTATAACCCTTTATACACACTATATATATATATCATCATCATCATCATCATCATCATTTAGCGTCCATTTTTCCATGCTGGCATGGGTTAGACGATTTGACTGAAGACTAGCAAGTCAGGAAGCTGTGCCTGACTTCAGTCTGTTTTGGCTTGGTTTCTATGGCTGGATGTCCTTCCTAACACCAACCACTCCAGAGAGTGTACTGGGTGCCTTTAATGTATCACCGCCACGGGTGTTTTTAATGTGTCACTGGCACAGGTGTTTTTAACGTGTCACACATATATATGTATACTTTTTCTTAAAGCTGAAAAAATCTGAACAAACTGTTACTCAGAGTTTCATATTACCGTTCGTTGAACAGTAACGTGAAACTCTAGGTAACAGTTTGTGAAGATTTTTTCGGCCTTAATAAAAAGCATATTACTCTACCTTCGGTATCCGAGTACTATTTTTTTCCACCTTGTTTTGCATATATGTGCTACAATGGATCTTTTCAAGTTTCCATCTACCAAATTCACTCACAAAGCTTTGGTCCACCAAGAGCTACTATAGAAGACACTTACCTTGCCCAAGGTGCCACACATAGAATTGAACCTAAAACAACATGGTGAGGAAACAAGCTTCTTAACTACACAGACACACTGTCAAATATACCCTTTTCTTATTTAAGACAGTAATGTATGATTTGAGGAAGATTTGGATGCTATTTCTACCAGGTCAAGCAACCACATGGAGGTCTCTTCATCACAAAGCACTTTCCTTCTTTGATGAAAGTTTTCATAAACTATGAATACAAATGTTATGAGTATTGGCACAGGCATGGCTGTATGGTAAAGAAGCTTGCTTCCCAAGTATGTGGTCTTAGGTTCAGTCCTAAAGCGTGGAACCTTGGGCAAGTGTCTTCTACTACAGCACTAGGCTAACCAAAACCTTATGAGTCGATTTGGTAGATGGAAACTGAAAGAAGCCCATGTATGTGGTGTGTATGTGTGTCTTTGTCTTTTTGTTTATGTTTGCCCCACCTTCCACACTGCTGGTTTGTTTATGTCCCTGCAACAGCAAAAGAATAAATACCAGATTAAAAAAAAAAATAAGTACTGGAGTCAATTTGTTCAACTAAACTCAAGACAGTGCCCCAGCATGGCCATAGTCCAATGACTGAAACAGGTAAAAGATAAAAGATAAATTTTATATGCAAAAAAAAAAAAAAGAAACAATGAAGCAATATTTTTTTTTTAGACAAACCAAGTCCTCTTTTAATGATGTCTTTTTTTTTTGTCCACTATCCAACTTATTAACCCTATCAGATTTGTCTTTCCCATGTTGATTGTTCAACCAACTGCTGAATAATAAAAAAGCTGAGACACATAAAACTTTACTTACCATCAATTTTGTTAGCAGCACATAAACATGGAATGTTAGGACGATGTTCTTGCAACTCAGTCAGCCATTTGTTCAGATTTTTATATGTTATTTTTCTCGTAGCATCAAACACCTATGAAAAGTAATTCAAACTTTAATGATCAAATAACCATTTTCTTAGTGAAAAGATGGAGCAGTGACAATACATTCTATAGGCCATCCTACAAAAGAGAACTTATAGTTTTTTTGTCTTGTGTCAACTATGTTCAAGCAGACTTAGGACTAAGGCATTTCAGTTATGAACATCCTGTCTTTTTAGTGGAATCTAGCTAAGACAGTATTATTTAACCCTTTAACATTCATATTTATTCATATTGTTTTGAATTAATCGTGCATTATCTTGTAGCTTCGAGATTTTTATGATGTGCTTATATAATTTTAGAATAAAATTGTAGGGTAAGTGTGAGAGGCTGGATCTGAACAGTTTGCACATAAAACAGAATATTTGGGCCGGATATGGCCAGTTTAAATGTTAAAGGGTTAATGTATCTTTCCTTTTATAACAGCAGGGTGTAATTGAAGGAAGAGTTGGGTGCTATATCTTGCAGGACATGGGACCACATAAAGGTTCCTAAGAAGAGATTTAATTATGTGGTTAATAATGTTAATGCTTTTTTCCAAGAGTTTACAGATTAGAGTTTGGGATAAAATATGAGCAGGCAAGAAATTTCAAAAGAGTACAGAAGGTTTGAGTAAAATTTTTAATAGAATTTGGTGGATTGAGACAGAGAGGATGATGGCAGGAAAGAATAAGATCATCAAGTGGTTTAGTGGGAACAACAGAAATATCTCAATAAATGTTCATGAAAATTTAAGAACTTTTAGGATCTACATACACATACACACACACACATATATTTTGTATATACACATGTGAGTTTTGTGTCCCCTTGTCATTACATCAAGCTATAATTATAAACAAATATCACTGTCATCAAAGCAGTGTCCCTTGTTTCCAATCTTCTGCAAAAACATGTCCAACCAAGGGAGGAATATTAGCTTGCTTGGGAACAAGTAAGGGTTGGTGACAGGAAGGGTGTCTGACCATAGAAAATCTGCCACAGCAAGTATACAATGTTGATGATGAAACTGCACTTTTGGGGAAACTCATGCCTACTAGACCTTTTATTTGTCAAGAAGAAAAATCACCAGGACTAAAAGCTTCCAAAAATCATCTGATGCTTCTTCTGGGAGGAAATAGCACAGGTGATATGAAATTAAAATGCCTACTTGTGTATCATTCCAAAAATTCAAGATCTTTCAAGGGTTATGCAAAGTTTAATCTACCTCTGATTTGGTGTTCAAATAAGAAGGCATGGACGACTAAGAGCCTTTTTGAAAAGTGGTTTACACAACTGACTGTTTTTGTCCTTCGGTAGAAAAGTATAATGTTTCCAAGAAAGTGTTGGTCCTTTTAGATAATACACCAAGATATCCAGTTAATTTAAATGAGCTTTCTGATAACATCATAGAAGTATATATCTCTAAGAATACAACTTCTTTACTCCAACCAGTGGATCAAGGTATGATACCTGACTTCAAAGTATATTATCTGAAAAGAACTTTCAAACAACTTATGAAAGCAATTGACAGGGAGGAGAAACCTACTTGAAAATGATGTAGAGTTTGAAGAAGTCATACAGGAAAATGTAGTTGAGTTGAGTTGTGTCCCACACAAAAAAATTTATGTAATGAAGAGCTGATGCTGTTAGAAGAAAAACAAGCTGACAATACAGATGATAATATGGAAATTCCAACAACTACACTTAAATTGATACCAATGAATATTGCTAAAGTGTTGGCATTTACAGAGGAAGGTCTGCAAGATTTTGCTAACAACCCTAATTGTAAATGTAATATAGAAATTTCAAAATTAGTTTACAATGAGCTTAGTTCCTATATTGAACTGTACAAAGAAATGATGCACTATGTATTGTACATCAAACAATTTTGGATAAGTTGTCCACTTCTCATGTAGATAGATAGGTTCTTCACCCTTCAAGTAGATGTTGATGATAATGTTGATGAAACGGATTAAAAATAAAAATCTTACTGCTCTAAGATATCTTAGAGTGTGCTTCTTCCTCGGATATATGATCCGCTGACAAATATATATATATATATATACATCATCATTTAACGTCCAATTTTCCATGCAAGCATGGGTTGGACGGTTTGAATGGGGCTGGCAGGCCGGGGGTTAACCATGCTCTAGTCAGGTTTGGCTTGGTTTCTACAGCTGGAAGCCCTTCCTACCGCTAACCACATTTACAGTGTGTGCTGGGTGCTTTTAACATGCCACCGGCACCGGACCTTCTACACTCGCGGGTGCTTTTAACGTGCCACCAACACCGGACCTTCTAAGCTCGCTTCCCGTACAATAGAGTGGGACACCGCTTCCCATACGTCCGCTGTATGGCAGTGGGGCGTCGCACATGAGAATTGTTATTTGCCTCGCATCACTCGCTTCCCAAACAAACGTAAAGAGACAATTGGGGATCGCACTCGCCTCTACCTGTCGCTTTGGGCCGCCAGAGAGGCCTCGCTGTCGGCCCGGAACGTCCTTCAGCACCTGGATTCTCAGTACTACTGCCTCAAGCAAGACATTTCCGTTGCTGCTGCGCCACACCAAGCAACAGGACATTGTCAGTGCAGCCACCTCAATCAGCAAGACATTTTCTATGCTGCCGTCTCAAGCAACAAGACATTTCCTATGCTGCTGCCACAAGCAGCAGGACATTTCCATTTCTGCTGCCCCAAGCAGCAAGACATTGTTGATGCTGGACTCGTCCTGCCGTCAAGCATTTCCATTTAACATTAAACCAAAGACATTTCCATTAACTCTCAATGTGGCCACCACTTAGCAATGGGCCCCTCGATGCGTCCTCCTCTAAACAACTGCACTCTCAATGTGGCCGCTTTTTAGCACCCAAAAGCATTCGATGCAGCCTTCCCAGCAAGAGACTTTGCCGATGCGGCTGCCTCAAGCAAGAAGACATTGTCAATGCTGGACGACCGCATCTTTGCCACAGGCCTCAGCGCGGCCTTTGGACTTTTTGACACAGCAAGACATTGTCAATGATGGACTCGACCTGCCCTCACAAGCACCAAGACATTTCATTTAAACTCACTCGATGTGGCCACCACTGCGATGCTGCCTGCCATCTCAAGTAACAGGACATTTCCATTAAACTCTCGATGCGGCCACCGCTTAGCAATAGGACCCTCAATGCGTCCTCCTCTAAAAAACAACTGCACCCTCGATGTGGCCACGAGGACATTTTCATTAAACTCTCGATGCGGCCACCACTTAGCAATAGGACCCTCGATGCGTTCTCCTCTAAAAAAAAACAAAAAAAAAACAACTGCACTCTTGATGTGGCCGCGACTTAGCACCCGAAGCATTTCGATGTGGCCTTCCCAGCAAGTGACTTCGCCGATGCTGCCGCCTCAAGCAACAAGACATTGTCGATGCTGGACTCAACCACATCTTTGCCACAGGACTCAGCGCAGCTTTTGGACTTTTGATGCAGCAAGACATTGTTGATGATGTACTCGACCTACCCTCACAAGCACCAAGACATTTCTATTTAAACTCACTCGATGCTGCCTGCCATCTCAAGTAACAGGACATTTCCATTAAACTCTCAATGCGGCCACCACTTAGCAATAGAACCTTCAATGCGTCCTCCTCTAAAACAACTGCACTCTCGATGTGGCCGCGACTTAGCACCTGGAGGCATTTGATGCGGCCTTCCCAGCAAGTGACTTTGCCGATGCTGCCGCCTCAAGCAACAAGACATTGTCGATGCTGGACTTGACTGCATCTTTGCCACTGGGCTCAGCGTGGCCTTCGGACTTTTTGACGCAACAAGACATTGTCGATGATGGATTCGACCTGCCCTCTCGTGCACCAAGACATTTTCATTTCAACTCACTTGATGCGGCTGCCACTTCGATGCTGCCTGCCATCTCAGGCAACAAGACATTTCTATTAACTCTAGATGCGGCCACCACTTAGCAATAGGACCCTCGATGCATCCTCCTCTAAACAACTGCACCCTCGATGTGGCCACGACTTAGCACCTGAAAGCATTGATGTGGCCTTCCCAGCAAGTGACTTTGCCAATGCTGCCGCCTCAAGCAACAAGACATTGTTGATGATGGACTCGACTGCATCTTTGCCACCGGGCTCAGTGCAGCCTTCGGACTTTTCAACGCAGCAAGACATTGTTGATGGACTCGACCTGCCCTCTCAAGCACCATGGAGTGGTCTAATTTTCAATTCTTTTACTGAAAATTGATAAAAATAATTGTTCCATTTAAGTGATCTATTTTATACTTTATAGATTGCATAATTTCAGCAACTCAATTTTTATTACTTTGTAGGTTTACCTTTATCAAGTTAACCTTTTATTGACAGTACAATCCTCCTGTGACAAGTCCCAGCATCAAATACACCTTTGTGTCACTTTCATAGTGTTGTATTCATTTAATCATAATGCAACATTTTACTTCAAACTAAACTGGAAGTACTAGATGAATTTTGAATGAAGAAGACACTTTTTGCACATGTGTAGAGTTGACCATGTGAAAGTTAAATTAAAGGACAACTGGAACAGTTGGAGTGACTGGAAAAAATAGATGAGGAGACCAGATTCTCTTTTTGACTGGAGAAGAATTTTCCATTTTTGAAGATTTCTTTAAAGGATGTGTTTCACTATTAGCTGCACTTGTTAATGAAATTGATCACTCTCTTATAGCTGTGGGGGTTTACTTTGCATAAACCAATTATTTATGCTTTGCTCTACCAATTATTTATGCCATACCTACAAATAATGTTCTTTCTTTGATTTCTGCATTGTTTTATTAATTATTTGCAATCTCTTCAACTAAATGAGCTACCATTGACTACCATTGACTTTTTGCTACTAATCAAATGGCTAGATCAGGGACAATATCTAACCTTGATTATAGTTAGAGGAAATCTCTTTAATTACTGAATGATGTTTTATTCAGTAAAATTTTCATTGTCTAAATTTATGTAAGTAATTATTATCTAATAAGAAAATTAACATATATACCTTTCCTCTGTATAGGACCTTGGGCAAGTTTCTTCTACAATAGCCTTAGGTTGACCAAAGCCTTATGAGGGAATGGTCAGTAGAAATTGTGTAGAGGGTTTTTTCTGTTCTTAAATGGCAGACTTAATCTGTTGCCTGTTTTACACCACCACCTGGCCCTTGGGTACCTTTAGTGAAGCCCACTCTATTGTCAGCATTTGGATCAGGCCTTGTGTTTCAGCATAACTTCCTCTCTTCTTACCACCAGGCTCACAGGTTCTAAAAACATGTCACGAAACTGCCCTTCTTCTGACTAAGCTATAAAAAAAGATAAACAATATATAAAATAATTTCAGATAATTATGTTTTAATATTTGTGTCAATATTTTTGTTTCAGGATTTTAAACTAATCTACTTGAAACCAATCCTTATGTTATATACGGATTCTTTGTTTTCTATTTATATTTGACACCCTAAACAACAAGGAGTGTCTGTTATTTTTTTCTATCAAATGACTGAAATTTCACTTGCTAATCTCTCTCTAGAAACATGTTTCTAACAGTATGTTGCTTTCAGATTGTTGTGTTGAAATTATTAATTGCTGATATTCTTTTTTATATATTTGTCAGTGGTTTATTTCATATCTGAATATGCAATATATTTGTACATATTAAAGTTCATATATGCATTTTATTGTTATAATGGTTGGATAAAGTGTTGGCCTTAATATACTAATTTTCTCACACTGATGCTAAGAAATATTTTTAAACAATACATTACAATTAAAATTGAGAGGTTGAATGAATGTTAAAAGGTAAAATTCATTATTGTGATTTAGGTATTGAAACATCAACTTATGCAATCTATATACATATCTACATATAACAAAATTTATTTAAGAAATATCCACATAAATACAATTAGAATATTTATCAATTTAATAGTTATACAAACAGTTATTCAGTCTTGCAGATATACACCACTCAACTACTTTTACATATATCTTATAAAGGATCTTTTCTGTTTGGCCTTCACTTTTCAATTCCTTCAATTTTGCTTACCTTTTCGTATAAGATGGAGAAATTGAAAACCAAGGAAGATGCAGTTGATCAGGTGACCTATGATCAAAAGGAGCATTTTAATGCTGAACACCCCACAGTTTTAGAGTGATCTAGGATTACCATAATCTAGTATGTCCTTCCTCATTTTATGACGTTAGGGTATTCTTTGGGAGGAGATTTGGCTATCTAGTTTGTTTTTCTGTAATTTAACATTCTCGCTACAAAATATGTATTGTTTACATGAACTGAACCACAGTTTGTTTTTTTTGTAATTTAATGTTCTGGTATTTTTAGCATTGCATGCCTGTTCCAACATTTTACATGACTTTTGTCATTAAAACATATTAAAACCTCTATCGTTGAATGTTTTGTCATTGCAATGTTGTTATCAGTAGTTATAATGTTGTCATCATACACAAAATGCCAGTTTCTAAATCCTGTTTTCTGACTGGGTAAAAATGATCAAACTTTAAACCTCTGTAACATTTTTCTAAAATTTTTCTGGAACAACATCAGATTCAATGTGAAAAATTACATCTAGAAAAAAATTAAAAAATTTTCCCTTAATTTTAAAATTTCAAAAAGTGAAGCCAAACTGAAAAGATCCCTTATAAATGATTATCTAATTTATTTTTTTTTTACTTTTGTCTGCAATTGTTGTTTAGCCCCCAGGTTAGCTCTGAGCAGACTTATGATAAAAGATGTCCAACCATGAGCAGTCTGTCATTTTTTACCTACACAGTACAGTCAGGACGATATTATCCCATGAGTGTTTTGTTTTTCTTGACACAGTAGTGTGATTTGAGGGAAATTTGGCTGCAATTTGTAGCAGATTGACTGACCAGGTAGAAACTCTCTCACTTGTATCATAATCAATTGTTGTATTATAGATGGTCACAGTTGTTATATTTAATTGGATTTATACTCCAGCATCAGCATTCATGCACATGCATGCACACACACACATGCACACACACACACACACACACACACACACACACACACACACACACACACACACAC
>JAOPUL010006720.1:54443433-54455069 GCA_027564515.1 Octopus rubescens | reverse complement strand
AATAACAGTACAATCACACATATATATATTATAGGTATATAGAAATAAATGTACTTATATTTATCGAGGGAGGAGCGATTAAAAGAGAATATATATATATATATATATAACGATGACAACACAATCAAATAGATATTGCATTTGGTGTATATAATAGTCAAAGACGATTGTTGAATACGAGTTAAACATGTAATCGAGTTGGAAACACACCTGAACAATATTAATTAGTTCAATAATCAACGAAAAGTCTAACGTGATCGAAAAATCATTAGAAGGTCGAATGAAAAAAATGTATATATGCACAATAGTAGGATAGGATCTATTTTATAATTATAAAAATAATAAATAAATAAATATCTATAATTTTGCTTACGAGGGTTTTTTTTTTTTATTATTTAAATAAATATCTATAAAAACAATTAACTGTGACGTAATGAATTTTGTTTTTAAATATTAATATTGATATTAACCTTAACGTCGGTTGGATTGCCTTCTAAATAAGCTCGACATTTCATCAATTTCTGGTGAGCATTTATATCTGCCATTTCTGTTATTGATGATAACAGATTGACAAGGGAAATAACTCTGCCAACATTGACTACAAACTTTGAATTTGCTATTTAGAGAGCTCTTTCTCTCTTTCTTCCGGTGATGGTAAATGTCATGATGATGATGAGGATGAGGCGGGGGTATGAAAGTGATGGTGATGGTGGTAATTGAGAGTGACGGGATGATAGTCGTGGTGATGGTAGGAGGTGTTGATCACGTTGGTGATGGTGATAATGATGGTAGTGGTGATGGGTGGCATTAATAATCCTTTCTATACTGGGCACGAAGGCCTGAAATTTTTGGGGAGGGGAGTAGTCGATTTTATCGACTTCAGTTCGTAACTGGTACTCACTTTATCGACCCCGGAGGGATGAAAGGCAAAGTCTACCCAGGCGGCATTTGAACTCAGAACGTAAAGTCGGAAGAATTGTTATTATTATTATTATTATTATTATTATTATTATTATTATTATTATTATTATTATTATAAGTTCCACAGCAAATAAGAGCTCTGCAGCGAATAACAAACATTATAGACGTGTGAAAGTGAGCTCCAATCGAAGGATTAAATCTGAGATCATCGCCAAACAGGATGTAATAAATCACAACAAAATGAAATAAAACTATCTATGAATATAATTCATTGCAGGAAGCCGAACTATTTCTTTCATATATATGCAACAGTCGCTGCCAAACACGTTGTCACAAATCTAAACAACACTTCGAGATGCGATATCCTTATACGCAAATTTAAATAACACGCGAAAGAATGATCTCCATATGGAAAAGATTGTGAGTAAAAGTAAAATCATATAATGCACCACACATATACACAAAAATATTGGTATGATACATTACTTTGATACAATTCACAAACGCACACGTGCGATCTCTCACACATGAACAAGATAGCATGGAACGCACAGTTTGTAAACAACTTAAACAATAAAAAAAAAATGCAACACGTTTCATCTTAAACATAGAGGAAAGGAAGAATAGATGTACTCGGTAATAGGACTATGAAAGGAAATAGGAATGAATTTCGATATGTGAGTCTCAGGCAATTACGATACGAAACTAACCTCAGAACACTGCCGGAGACGGTGTTATGTCAAAAAGGTAACACTGAAAAGAGAAACCCCTCTCCTAATGTCACTGCCCAAGAAAAACAAAAACAAAAAGAACGGTGGACAGATGACGACTACATTGAAGTACTATATGCATTCTACACTGCAACATTATACCCCAAACACAAAGGAATACTAAAAGAAACATACGAAATATGGAGAAGAAGAAATATCACTACAAGGAAAAATATCACGGAAAATACTCTTGGAAACGTCCGGCGACATCTCCTGCGACACAGCAAAGTGCCCAAGACCGAACTAGACAAACTAATATAAAAAATACACACTGAAAATAAAACAAAACACTTAACAACTCAAAACAATGAGCTGCAATCAGACAAAAATATCACATCATACATTATATCTCCGAACACGCATAAGACCGCGCAAAAGAAAGAAAAGTCCACAACAGAGGTAACAATGCATACAGCAAATAAAAGACTAAACCATAGTAAAATCTCTACACAGCTACCCAAACCAGGAATACATAGTACATCACAGCAAATCAACAACACACATAGACAAGCAAACGCTCAAACACAAAACAACAACAAATAAATTAACACACACCATGACAGATCAGCTATAATCGATGATGGGGATGAACCGACTGAAGAAATAACAAGTTGATAAATATGAGTCAACGTAAACGTCTCCCCAGGCTACAAAAAATAAACAACTCTGTGAAAGGATAGATAGATACAACAGAGCCCTACAAGAGATATTGACCACATCAAAAGATACCCTAGATATCAACAAATTAAATGACCTGATCTACTCAGCAGCTGTAGTGATATCCAAAGAAACTGGACCTGACCCTTCCGAAAAACAGAAAAAAAAACCCAGCCAAACCCCAAACCTCAAAATGGAAACAGAACATAATGAATAGAATTAAAAAACAGAAGACTTATCCCGACTCTGTGAATTAGATAAAGAGGAGTCAAACATGAAAACGTGTACGCTTCTTCCAAGAAAATAGAGAATTCAAAATAAACAAAAATGTTACGGAAGTTAAACAAAAAAAAATCATTTCAATAGATGACACGCCAACAACACCAGAGATTCAGTCATATTTGGAAGGACTATGGAGCAAAGAAAAACAACACAATGGTCAGTGGATAAACAGGGAAAAGGAAAGGAAGAGCAAAATAGTGCTACAGGACAGGTATGGCCCACCATCACAAGCCTAGAGATTACGGACACGCTGAGGACTACCAGTAACTGGAAAACTCCAGGGATAAACAAGACCCCCAACTTCTGTCTGAAACACCTAACCAGTACCCATACTCACATAGCGGCAGCATTTAATTCAATAATATGCAAGCCAGAATCAACACCAAACTGGATGCTGGAAGAACAAACCACCCTAATTCCAAAAAAAACATTGACACCATACACCCAGAAAATTATAGGCCAATAGCATGCCTGACAACTACCTACAAAACCCTCACATCAGTCATCTACAACCGGTTTATAATATATCTGGGAAACAATAATGTTTTACCAGAACAAAAGGGATGTAGAGGGATGTATGGATGTAAGGAGCAGTTTCTGGCAAATTGAGCCATTATCGAGGATTGTAAGAAGAGAAAGACAAACCTCAACATGGCTTGGATAGATTACCAGAAAGCATTCGACAGTGTCCCACACTCATAGATACTGGAATCTCTCCACACAAATAAAGTTACTCCAACACTACTAAAATATATCAACCATGCAATGGCAAACTGGAAAACCAATGTAACACTGAAAAATGAAGCACGAGTCATTAAAACCTGTCCTATACCCATAAGAAGAGGAATTTTTCAAGGAGACTTGCTGTCACCCCTGCTTTTCTGCCTTGCTCTGACCCCGCTAACAAACTTGTTAAATGAAACTACCATGGGTTACAGATGATATGAACAAACTGTAAATCATCTCCTTTATATGGATGACTTAGAAATTTCACTAAAAATATCACTGGACAGAAAAACCTTCTAAAACTTGTCCATTGTTTCAGCAAGGATATCAGGATGAGCATGGGACTGGACAAATGTGTCAAAGTGACACTGAGAAGAGGCAAATTAATTAGCACTGAAAACGCTGCTCTCAACATAGACACGAAATTCAGAGAATTAGCCCACAATCGCCCATACAAATATCCAGGAATAGACGAAATAGCTAAAATACAACATACAGAAATGAAAGAGAAAATTGGGAGAGAATATTACAAAAGAGTTAGACTAATATTAAACACTGAACTCAATGCTAAAAATAAGATAATAGGGATAAACACGTTAGCCATACCAGTCATAAATTACAGCTCAACATAATAAACTGGAAGTTTAGAGGATTGGGAAACTTAAATAGAAAAACAAGGAAACTATTAACAACATACTGAAGTCACCACCCCAAAGCAGACACAGGTAGAATATATCTACCCTGCTCAGAAGAGGTCGTGGCCTGACACAGGTAGAGAACTACTATAAAATAACAACAGTTGGACTAGAAAAATACTTTGAAACAAAAAGTGGATGGCTACTTCATGTAATAAAGCAACATGAAAAAAAGAAAATACTTTTCTTTATACACAAGAAGGCGACAAAATACAAAATAGAAATAAACTACACTGAAACACTGATCTCAGATGACAACACAGCAGAAATGATCAAAGAGACAAAAAACATGAAAACAGAACTACAAAATATATTAAAGAAGAAATGGAGAGAAAAATCACTCCGTGGCCAATACCCTACAAGGTTTGACAGAAAAAAAGTGATCCTGAATAAAAGCCAACAATAGCTCAAAGGTTCTGAACTAAAAGCAGAAATGGAAGGACTGATTCTCAACGCACAAGACCAATGCCTGAACACAAACAACTATAAAAGCAAAATAATGAAAACAGGCCCTAACACCAAATGCAGAATGTGCAACTAGCACAATGAGACAGTTGACCACATCATCTCTGGCTACCAAGTCCTTGCCAAATCTGAATATATATACAGACATGACTGAGAAAGTAGTTATGCCAACACAACAACATAAAATGCAACAAGAAATGGTATAAACATGTGCTAAACAAGGTACATGACAACAATCAGGCCACAATCATCTGTTCAAACTGACAAAGAAATCAAAGCTAATCACCCAGACATAATAACCAAGGATTGGAATAAAAACACATGCTTACTGCAGTCCCTTCTGACCAAAATATTGCCCCAAAAGAAGTGGAGAAATTGTCAAAGTTCAAAGATCTTGAAATTGAAGATGAGGGGCGTGAAGGTGAAAACAATACCAGTAATAATAGGAGCATTGGGTATGATAAAAAGACATGAACAGAAATGAAGAAGCTATACCTGGACCCTCAACACTACATGCTATCCAAAAAATAACCCTGCTAGGAACAGCTCACTTCCTATGCAAGACACTATCAATTCAATAGTACAACCTAAATAAAAGCATTCACAAACACAGGCACACTCTATACAGTAAATATCCAATAAAATAAACAATCCTCACAACCTGAACTCTACATGTCAGATACCCAACAGAAGAACAGAACTCACATTATACACACAACACACAATACAACAAGACACTCAAGCCAAAGCCCATAACAAAACAAACTGATGCAATACAATACCAGGAAGAGTTTGCACTTCCCCAACAACACACAATGCTGCACATACCTCAGCAACATGGAGGTGTAGCAGGTGATGCAGTAGAAATGTCGAATAATAATAATAAACATTTCTTTATGAACCACTAATGGTTTACATAAAAGCAATGATGGTACAGGATGATACAGTACAATAGGGTTATATGAGGACATGAGAATAGTAAAATAAAGAAAACAAAGAAACAGAAAATAATTCAAACAAAAATAAATTCCCCAAACAAGGGATACTTCCAAGGGCTGCTTGTGGAAACTCCACAAAACCACTGTCACCCTGACAACTAGGGAAAGTACTCTCTCCTTGTTATCCTCCTTCATCCTATGGCCACATGCTCATATTAGGCCTATTCACTTGGAGCATGTTTACCACTGACCTTTCAACAAATTTACTGGAAGATAGCACTTTTCTCTTTACCCTCACTTTCCTTATCAAGTGAAACTTGAAAATGTTGATGAGGGCTTGACCAAACAGGAAGATGTCTGTCTTCAGTCATTTCAGTCTGATCCACCACACAGTTTCTTTTGTTAAGGCCACCATACAAACACTGCCTGTCCTTCTTGACCAAGGATGGTAGTGAGACAATCTTCACAATAGATTCAGCTGGTAGCTGGTTTTATTCTACAAGTAACAGCAAGTGTTCCACATAAACTCTCAAGTCAGCAATGCTTACGCTGTGAATGAGTGCATGTAGAGCATTTTATCACTCTCCATGCATCTTTGTATGCCTAGATGATGGCACTTCCATGCCTATAGAATTTATCTTGAACCAGCAATGTCCTGCCCCACCAGTAGCACTGTCAGGCAAAAGATTTCTGAAAAATTTCCATGACCCCAGCCAACTTATCTGATATCGCTAAATTTAGTAATGTGTCATTACATGAAGTCATATAAATTCTGACATGTTGCCTGCATTCAATGAATTCATGAATATTGACATCAAATAGTGAATCACTAGCAGAAATTCTCTTGTAAGAGAGAATGTCGTCTTATATCCAGTCTGTCTTATCTCTCTCTTCATTTATCAATCATTTCCCCATATCAGATTCATTCCACTAATACTTTTACTTATGACTATAATAATGTTCTTATTTCATGACAAACAACTTTCTATTATAATTTTACAATTTTATGATACCACATTTGTACTGATAAAACAGTTTAACAAAAGTTATACATAAGCATTGACAAATACCATTTTAATTCAGAATTAGGCAACTATCTGTAAATATTTTCTTAGTACTGAGATAAACATTCCTGAATTGAATATCTATTGACACTGCAGTACCTTAACATAACTCACTGAGCTGCATACTTCCTTCAAGTGTTGATTATCTACTTGATTATCATTATTATCATCTTTTAACATCCATGCTGTATGCTTGCATAGATTGGACAACTTGACAGGGGCCAATATTTGCTTTGGCATGGTTTTCACAGCTATATGCCCTTCCTAATGCCATCTACTTTACAGAGTGTACTGGGTGCTTTTTTGTGTGGAACCAGCACTAATGAGGTGACCATGTAATTTGCAATACTAAGACCTCTTTCAGCTGACTGCGACTACAGTTGAGAGACAAGCTGCATTATGCTAGGATATGAGGAGTTAAAATGAGAAGAGGCCAGAACAGAATATGGATACTTACATTATAGAAGAGAGGGTGGGAGTAACTGTGATGAAGCTAGAAAGAGAGATTAAATAGTAGTGATGATGTGTTTGAGTGGGCCTTCAAGGTACCAGGTGAGTAGAAGTGATGAGGTACAGAAGAACAGGGAGTGTGGGAGGATAAAAGTTGCAAGAGTGTATGGGGAGAGTGAGAAATAGAGCCGGATAATAGGTGAGGGGGTGAATATAATGAATGGAGAACAAGTGTTGAGGGATGATAAATATATGCTGGAGAGAAGGTAGGGAAGAGTAGGTGATGACTAGGTAGGGTTGAGGGTAGATGTAGTGAATGGCAGATAAGGGGAGGGAGTAATCAATGATACATGTGAGTTGGGCGAGGTAAGGTAGAGTAGGAGATGATTGATAGAACAAAAAAAGCAGCAGAATAGTAATAATGATACAGTAGACAAAAGGATGAGACAAAGAAAAATGCCATGTTGTTGGGTAGGATTACCATTGGAAAATTAGCAACATTTTCTATCACTGCTATAAAAACTTAATTCTTCAGAATGAATGCACCACATTATTTTCACATCTTTCTTTCTGTTTCTCATCTAAAAGCTACACCAATCATAACATTCTGTCAATGGAGGCAATATTTGTTTAGTGTTGTTAGACTGTTTAGGCAACTTATACAATATGAATATTTAGAAGTATCATCATTAAAGAATGACTATTTCAATAAAATTTAAACAAGAAAAAACAAATTATTATGTTACTAAAGATGCTAGAAATCAAAATATAACAATATATAAATGATGAATATATTCCTGTAACATACATTGTTACCACCAAAGACATATGTAATGAAAAATTATAGTGGTTTTCTGTTGCTTTTACCAACCTTAAAAGTGGAAGAGAACTCTGTACCACAAGCTAACAAAAGTGTGACATTAGCAATGAAAGTAAAATGAAATGATTTCACTCAGAAATTGAAATAACATCCTGTTAGGAGGAGTTTATGTCTTGCCTTATGTTTCTCATCACATGCTTTCACTTATAAGCATGGATTTCTTTCATCAATGGTTCATCTTTAGCTTTTTGCTTGTATTTATTTTATTAATTCCTGAAGAATGAAAAGAAAAGACAATAATGTCAGGATTTGGATCATAATGTTCTTATCACTCATATTAACAAATGTGAAAACCAAAGGTATACAAGTTGTTTTATTCTGTTAAACATAAGCTATGAATTTAGTGCATTATGGGATAACCTACTGAGGGCGACAGGCTAAATCTGTGGCTGGAGCAAAGTTTCAGCCAGACCAAAGATGACATGGTGATGGAACAGTGAGGTTGACAGGGCTATAAAAGAGAAGAGACAGGTTTGTAAATAGTGGGAAAATGGAGGGAGCAAAGAACTATATGAGTTAGCTAAAAAGCAAGCTAGGTGACAGGTTTATCTAGTAAGAGCAGAAGCAGAAAGGAAACATTTGCTGATGTCTTACAGAAGAGGATCAGAGATGAAAGGTATTCCGGATTGCTAGACAGTGTATCAGAGAGAATTGAGATGTTGTGGATGAGAAGTGTGTATGAATGGATAATGGGATGCTTGCACTTAATGACTCTGAAAAGAAAGAAAGCGTGAAAGTGTTATTATGAAAGGTTGCTGTGGAGAATGCATGGGAGAAAAGGAGTCTTTCCAATGTGAACCCAATAGAGGGACCAGCTCTCTTAGTTGACAGCATTATGATAGATAAGGCAATTAAGGATATGAAGACAGGGAAAGTCCCTGGTCCATCAGGAATTACCACCATAATGCTTAAAATATCTGGCAGATAGGAATAGAGTCTAGTCACCTGTGTAATTAATCAGGTTATTCAAGAATGGGTCATCCTCAATGACTGGCATAGCAGCATTATAGTCAGTTGTTACAGGGGGTAAAGGAGAAGCCTTAGATAGAAATAATTACAGCAGTATCATATTTCTGAACCAGGTCATGAAAGTTATAGAAAGAGTTATAGCCCAATTAATTAGAAACAGAATTAGATTAGATGAACTGCAGTTTGATTTTGTGCTGGGCAGAAGTAATACTGAAGCTATTTTCTTAGTCAGACAACTGCAGGAGAAATATTTAGTCTCTGAGAAAGCTATGGGTAGACAAATGACTTGTGAAAACTATACAGGCCATGTACATAGGTGCTGTCAGTAAGGTGAGAGTTAACCATGAGTACAATGACAAATTTAGTGCACAAGTAATTCATCAGGGCTCAATTCTCAATCCCCTCATATTCATCATTGTCTTCCAGACCATAACAGAAGAATTCAGGACTAGCTGCCCCTGGGAACTACTACATTCTGATGATCTTGTTCTCATAGTGGAATCTGTAACAGAATTATAAAGAAATTCCATGTGTGGAAGCAAACTCTGGCATTAAGGGGCCTTAAAGTTAACTTGGCAAAGACTGAAGTTTTAGTAAGTAGGAAAACAGATGGGATGCTACCCTCTTCAGATAAATAGCCCTGCTCAATATGTAGGAAAGATGTAGGCAGAAATTCCATGTGGTGTACCCAGTGCAAATTATGGACACAAAAGAGGTGCAGTGGAATCGCAGGAAGGTTAACAGAGAAAGTAGTTTTTGTATCTGGAAGATGCACAGGTGCCATGAAATCCAAGGTCAAATATAAATTGATTTTCTCAAATGCCCTGGAGGTTCTCAAGAGGTAATAGATAGTTTCTGTTACCTAGGCGACCTAATTAGCAGTGGAGGAGGATGTTATGAAAGTGTAGTTGCTAGAATAAATATTTTTGCATCAGAATATTTTCTTCGTTTCCTATACATCATCAGGAAATTTGAGTCGAAAATGATGTTAATCCTGGTAATTCATCTTTGTTACTAAGTTTTTGGTGAGAGGAAGATATTCATCAGTAGTTCTGTAGATCATGGTGGGGGAGGGAAAGTTATTTACAATATATATATATATATATATATGTAAAATTATAATGGCTTACAGATCACAATACATTTTACCAAGAAGGAATTAAATTATCATGAGTTAATTAAGGGTTATCATGGATTCTCAATGCGGCTGCTTCTTAGCAACAGGATTCTTAATGCAGCTGCTTCTTAGCAACAGGATTCTCAATGCAGCCACTTCTTAGCAACAGGATTCTCAGTGCGGCTGCTTCTTAACAACCGGACCGTCGATGCAGTCGCTTTCTTAGCAACCGGACTCTTGATGCGGCTGCTTCTTAGCAACACGGTGTGATAAATGGTATTGATATACAGTGAGGTAGAAGGGGAAACTCGCTTTCACGGATTCAACGGACTCCCGGCTGGCCACTTCTTGCAACAAAGTTCTCAACCAGCCACTTCATGGAACAAACTTCAATGCGGCCACTTCCACTTTTAGCATCGGCACTTTCAGCAGTGTCGCCTCTTGCAACAAAGTCTCGGCGCAGTGCTGCCTCCGCTTTTAGCGACATCGCTTGGGAAGCTCGCTTTTAAGGATGCAGAAGACATTTGACCTGCCACTTCTTGAAACAAAACAAAACTTTCAACAAGAATGCGACAAGCCTCTTGACCGACCACTTGCAACAAACTCTCAACGTGGCCACTTCCGCTTTTAGTATCAGTACTCATGGCACTGCCACTTCTTGCAACAAACTCTAGGCGCAGCGCTGCCTCAGCTTTTTACAACATCGCTTAGGAAGCTCGCTTTTAAGGATGCAGAAGACTCTCGACCTGCTAATTCTTGCACCAAAACAAAACTCTCAACAAGGATGCGGCAAGACTCTTGACCGGCCACTTCTTGCAACAAACTCTCAGCGCAGTGCCACCTCTGCTTTTAATGACTACTTGGGAAACTCACTTTTAAGGATGCATCAGGACTCTCGACGCAGCCACTTTCGCTTTTAGCATCAGCATTCTCGACACTGCTACTTCTTGCAACAGGGCTCTCAGCGCAACACTACCTAAAGGACACAGGACTCTTGGTGCAGGTGGGTCTTCTCTAATACAGCAAGGCGCCAAGCATCACAGTACCCCGTCATTTCATTTGAAAGGTTTAGCATTCTGAGGTCTTCCTTCAGTTCTTCGCCCCATGTCTTCCTGGGTCTCCCTCTTCCCCCGAGTTCCATCCACTTTGAGTGATTGACACTTCTTTATGGGTCTATTGGCCTCCATCCTTGTCGCATGGCTAAACCAGCGGTCTTCTCTCTTGCACAATGCCTCTAATTCATCTTATGCCCAGCTTCTCTCTTAGTTCACTGACACTCTTTCATACACGTGTACTTACATTACACATTCAGTGGAGCATACTAGCCTCATTTCTCTCTAGTCTTCGCATGTCCTCTATATTTAGGGTCCATGTCTCACTTCCATGCAGAATTGCCGTTTGAATACATGCGTGATACAGTCTTCCTTTTACACGGAGAGAGAAGCCGTTCATTCCCAACACAGGTAGTAGCTCTCTGAACTTTTTCCAACCTATTCTTATTCTAGCCACTACACTATTTGTACATCCTCCCCCACTGCTATTCTTGTTCCCTAGGTAGTAGAAATCCTCCACTACATCTAAAGAGCCCCCAGGGCATTTGATAGACTTGATTTTGTGGGTATCTTCAGTTTTTATGGCTCCTGTGCATCTACCACATATGAACCCTCTTTTCCTTGATAATCTTCCTATTATTCCACTGCAC
>JAOPUL010006720.1:54413616-54425569 GCA_027564515.1 Octopus rubescens | reverse complement strand
TGTGTGTGTGTGTGTGTGTGTGTGTGTGTGTGTGTGTGTGTGTGTGTGTGTGTGTGTGTGTGTGTGTGTGTTGGTCCTTTAAATTACAACACTCTCATATCAACTGCTAATCCTAACATTCATTTCTACTGAACTTTTTATAATATTCTCTGACCTAATTCCATCTAAATACCAAGAAAGTTGCAATGTGTGTGAAAAAAATACTTTTGTAAAGTGTATACTCCAACAAATCCTGACATTTGACCCGGTCAGATTCTTTGAAGCCTGCAGACTTCCCGTCTGTCCACAATAGATAACACCACACCCTCACCGTCCTAATCCACTTCATATACCCACATTTGGTTTTCTCTCTCCGTACCCCTAACCCAACACATGCTAGTCACTCCACTCTTCCCACATCTCTACCCTGTCTATCTTCACCTAGCAGAAACTCCCCCTTCCTTCCATGTACATCTAGGCCCATACCAACCTCCCGCCCCTGCTTCATACAAAACAGTTCTTCTTGATTGTATTGTCAGTAACCAACAGGTTCTTGAGGAAAGCCGTCAGTGCATGAATCGATATATTTTCCACAGCCGACCATGAATCGATTGAGTGTAGGATGTAATAGCGATTATGCAATGACTGATGGAAACAGCTGAAATTCTGTTTAAAATTCTGTTTAAAAGTTTAAAATTTATGTAACATCATTATTTATATCTTGTTTATATATATATTGGAAAATGTGTGAAATCCTTGGTACAGTTAGGTATATTTGGAAAAAAGGAAAAGAATGACTTCACTTATAGGTCTAAAACATTTTTTTAATTTTATATTATGACTTGGTTTTGGAGATCTAGTAATTTCTTTATTAACTTTGGTGGAGTGAGTGTTTAAGACTCCTGCTTAACTTTCTTGGAGAACTTCCTCGCATTCGTCCTTGGCGATTGTCGAAACTGGTGTATATATACGTGTAATTTTCAAGAATGAGAATGAATGCTCAACACCGCTTTGGTGGATAAATATTCTCTATTTGTGAATTAGGGCTATCATTGGTTTCCTGTTGAGGAGAACTCAACATTCTTCGGGCCAGTCACATAGAAAAACTGGTGTTCGTCTCCATTTTGAAAACAGATAACGGATAAAACTCAGGAGAATGTTCGATAAATAAAGGTCAAAGGGGAACAACTCTTTGTAATTTACTATTTTGGGGGATTTTGAAGATTATTTCCCTTGGAATTATGAATGTTTTTTGTTTATGCATATTTTCTTTGTACTTTATTTTGTACTTTAAAGCATGTATTTACTTATATACCTGGTTGCCAAGAGTTTGTCATGAGATTTTGGCGTGAGTATGTTTTACATGTTTATTTCATGTGCATTACATATTCATATACGTACTTCGACATCAAATTTGTAAGGTTTTAGGTTGTTATATATAATTTATAAAACGTTATGTAAGTAATATTTAACCTATGCAAAGTTAATATCATTAAAACAAGTTTACAGGTCCTTAAATTTTCAGTATTCAAAACGCAGAATTAGGGAAGGGGAATATCCGAGGGGTAGGAGTAATCGCATACTTTTTAAAATTTGTTTATTTATTTCTAATACCAAAATGAACACCAAGCAATATGTGGAATGAAAATATGAAATAGCCAGGCACCTAATTCGGCAAGCTGTCCACCATGTTCCTGAGGAGGTTTCGGAAACGAGTATGAGATCCTCATGCAAAAATATTGCATTTGCAAACGCACACCAAAAGTGCGGAATATGCAGCAAAAGCAACTGGATACTTACGTTTCCCGAACTGAAACATTTGTAGAAAATGGATATACCTAGAAGGATTATAAATTAGAAAAATGGACATAACTAGAAGAACTATAAAATAAAAGATGCATGGATGCTAAACTCTGTTTTCTTCATTATTGTGACCATTCCAGCTATAATATTATTGTAACCACTACATTAACAAATTATAAGTAAAATGTGATCAATGAAATTAACTATATATATATATATAAACAGAGTAGGTCATAAGAAAGTCATGACCTCAAACATTAGCAACCATAAGTAAGGTTATTAGAGAACAAAAGGTATAGGTCGGATATAATATGAAACGTATTCACGAAGATAAATTATTTCTAGATAACTTTGTGTGCAAAATTAATGGTTTAATAATTATATTAATCTTCAATCTTCAAGTTTCTAGACGGCGGTCAGATGTCAGACTTATGATTAAAAGCGTAACAACCATTACCATCCCATTTTTATTTAAACAAGTATTTCTAGGATTACATTATCTATTGTATACATCTTTTTAAAAGACTGTAAGGTGTTGTTTGAACAACTTTTTGGCTGCCATTTCCAGCAGAACAAGTGTCAGTGTTCTGTGCTCCCTTATTGGCTAGAATTTGACAGTGAATTTTAGAGGAAGTATTGTCAATTATAAGAAACCATTAATAGAATTGGTATATTGTAAAAAGTTAACACGACACTGTAGTATTTAAAATGTACTTACAGTTGTATAGTAGAAACAATTTACAAGTTCTAAAGACAATGACGAAAGTTATCTCCCTTTTTCGAACCGGATGTCCGTTTATTAATTTTCGCTTTTGTTTATTGAAACACCGGAAGAATACGGTATTATACTTTGGATCTAACATATCTTTAGATCTCACCGTTTTTATTTAACCTATTGTTTTAATTTATACTATAAATACTCTGTTTATCAATTTGACCTGCATTATCCTTATTTATACAATCCTTAAATATTATCTTATTTAATCTCATTTTTAAGTTTATTTCAGAGTAGTAGAGATAAACTTAAAAACATCGGGATCTTTTTCGTTTTTTTCCAACCACTAGAATATTTTTCAATTGTCAATGAATTGTTTTCAAATTTTCTACACATGTAGTTTTGTATACTATGACGAATATAGCGTTGTTTTCGAAAAATTAATAATAAACAAGATGAAAGCTTTTAAAGTTATATATTTTTAGCCAATGAAATTAGTCTCAGTGTCCTGATAAGCGGAAGTCGGAACTGTTTGCTACTATAGTTACCATGGCAACAAACAGACACTATCGTTAAAAATGCAGACAATTCCATTGATTTCATAAGCATTCCATTACATTGACAAAAGAACAGCGAAAATTGAATAGTTTTTAAAAAAAAAAGAGTTTAATGAAAGTAAACAAACAAAAAGGGAGGCTTTCCTATTGATGTGCTCCACATTCGGAACTTAGTGCAGCCCACTTTCTTTTCAATAACTTCTCATTTGGTCATCTGACCTTTTCTCTGCTTCTCTTGTTTTAACATGACCACAAGCAGCAGCTCTGCTCTCCCTGTCAATATGATTTAAATGGATTACAACCAATAACTTTCTGGTCACTTTGAGTTGAACTCACTGACTTGATGTTCAAATGATTCTATTATGTCATCAGTTTCTTTCTCTGTGTACCATTTTCTTACAGTTTTGGCATCTGACACATTGTCTTGAATTTCTACATCATCATATTCCCTCAGTATCATGACTGCTTGCACCTTTCCAGCTTTGCGGATCTCAACAATTGATGTTATAGGCAGTTGAAGAGACCCCCCCCCTCTTTGGGTACAGTGATGAACTGTTAAGCGTTTGAGGTAGACCAAGCCATATCCTGATGTTAATACTGCATTTTTGTTTGATGATCTCTACTCTAAGGGAGATGCCTTAGACAGAAGTAACTACTGAAGTATCAAATTGCCGGACCAAGTCATGAAAGTTAAAGAAAGGGTTTTAGCTCAACTAATTAGGAAGAGTGTTAACCTAGACGAGATGCAGTTTGGTTTTGTGTCATGGAGAAGCACTATTGATGCCATCTTCCTTGTAAATCAATTGCAGGAGAAGCATTTAACTAAAAAAGAAACCACTGTACTTGGCATTTATTGACTTGGAGAAAGCATTTGACAGGATTTCTCACTCTTTCATCAGGTGGTTGCTGCAGAAGCTACTGGTAGATAAATGCCTGGTGAGAGCAGTCCAAGCCATGTTCAGGGGTGCTGTAGTAAGGCGAAAGATAGCAATGAGTATAGCAACACATTTAATGCACAGGTAGGAGTCCACCAAAACTTGGTTCAAAGCCTCCTCTTATTTATCATAGTCCTTTGGGCCATAACAAAAGAGTTTTTAACCATGTGAAGATGAATGGGAGTTGACAAGCTCTCTTGGTTGAGTGGGCTGCATGTGAGAAAGGAATTCAATACAGATCATCGACTGGTTAATAAATATTTATTTTCTTCCAGCCATACATGAGGATATTAATAATGCCATCGTTGTCGTCTCTATACAAGATGTTCTACACATCTAAACCGCGAGGACTTAGCTCCATAGTGAGCGGCAGAGAGAGAGAATGCCAGACACGTCTAGTGTGTAGAGTTTACTAGCTTGAACTGAACTTGTCTTTTTTGGGGACACAGACTCACTCGATATTCACGCCTTTTTCCACTATGCATGTCCCACTCTCTGGTACATGCACAGAGGCGCCAATATGTTGTAGAGATGAGATGGTCAACAATCCAGGGGAGACTATCCGACCTGGAGTAATACTACAAGTTTAAGACTGATTGCCTTTGGGAGCTCCTATATGCTGATGGTCTGGTCCTTATAGCTGAATTTATACTTGAATTTGAGGAGAAATTTCAGGTGTGGATTCAAAGAGCCTTAGAGTTAACATCACATAGACCAAAATCCTAGTAAGCAGGAAAGCAAACAAATTACTAATCCCTTCAGGGAAATGGCCCTGCTCAACATACAGAAATGGTGTAGGTAGAAATTCCATATGGTGTACCCAGTGCAAGCTATTGTCACATAAGACGTGCAGTCGAATCACAGGAAGGTTAACAGAGAAAATAGTCTGTTTGTGACAGATGTGCTGGAGCAATAAATGCTAAGAACAATCAGGAAATAGGATTTCTTCAAATGCCCAGGAGGTTCCTTACAAGTAGTAGATGGTTTCTGTTATCTAAATGACCTAGTTAACAGTGGAGGAGGATGCTCTGAAAGCATAGTCATTAGAATAGGAACTGGTTGGGGAAATTTCAGAGAGCTATTATCTTTGTTGGTGATAAGGGCCTCCCCCTCAAGAGTAAAAGGCAGATTGTGTGATGCTTGTGTATGAACAGCAATGCTACACAGTAGTGAAATGTTGGCTATGAATGTCAAGGACATGTAAAAGCTCGAAAGAAATGAAGCTAGCATGCTCTACTGGATGTCAGTGTCCATGTACGACAAAAAGTATAAATGTGATGGACATAAAAGGCATATAGTGCTCAAGAGAAAAGACTGCACTGGTATGGTCATGTGATGTGTATAGATGAGGATAGGTGTATAAAGAAGTGCTGATCATCAAATGAGGATGGAACATGTGGAAGAGGAAGACATGGGACAAAGTGGTGAAAAACCTTCAGATGTTGAGCCTCACAGAGTAGATGACAAAGGCCGAGGTGATTGGCAATTTGCTGTGTTTGGGAAGACCAATGTATCTAAGTAAAAATGTGGCTCTAAAGGTTGATTGCTTGTGTCTATGTTCCTCTCCCCCAAAACACATTTTCCTAACACCTTTCCCTCCACCCATGTTCACTATTCACTGCATTCTCCCTCCCTCTATCTCCTACTCTCCTTTTGCACTCTTGTGAACTTGCTTGTGCACAATCTATCCCTGACAAGTCTCTCTCTCCTGCAACTCATCTTCCTAAACACCCTCCCTTCACCTGAACTCTCATGAACTCATCTACCCACCCATTCTATCCAATCCTCTGTACCATTTCAATTATATACCCATCCCTGTAACTTGAGAGTGCACCCAGACACATCTTCTCTCTCTCTCTCTCTCTCCTCTCTTTTTCCAACTGGGGTAACCATGTCCCTACTCTACTGCAAGACACTTGTTTTTATCCCTCTTTCTTACTCTAACCATTCATCATCTGGCACAAAGCCACCTCCCTCAATAATACTCCTGCTTCAGTTGAGGGGGTCTTGTCTTGTAAGTTACTTAGTAACCTTGTTGGTGCTGGTGCCACGTAAAAAGCACTCAGTAAAGTGGTTGGCATTAGGAAGGGCATCCAGTTTCTGTCAGATTGTCCAACTCATGCCAGCATGGAAGGAAGATGTTAAATGATGATGATGATAATGATGTAGTTTCAACTTATCTTTTGCTTTCAAGCTATCCTTGGCTTGTGCCATGTTCTCAACACTTCTACTTTTATCGGACAACAAATTAGTGTACTATTGTCCTAAACTTTTTACAGGTTTGTCTTTAACTGTTGGCATGATTTCTCCTACTATCTGGAACTTCACTTGCTTCTGCCAACCTTTGGCAAATGTCAGACTGCATGACTTTTTTGCTTTAAACTGCATTCTTGAATAATTAGTTAATCCAGTCTAGCTAGATTATCTAGCATATCTTTTTGGTCTCTTCTTAGTATTGTTACATCATCCATGAATGCCTTCTTAGGTGATTTCACTTTAGCCATTTCTTCTGTGCAGTCTGCTGATCTAAGTAGCATCTCCATAACAAGTACAAACCAAGCCACTGATATTGTGCAACCTGCAGCAATTCTACTTTCAAGACGATGCCAGTCTGTTGTGAAATTTTCCATTATGAATTGCCTTTTGAAATCGTAGTAGCTCCTCATGAGATGCTTAATCTTTTCCACTATGTAAAAGAAGTCCATTGCTTCCATCAAAAATGTGTGTAGTACAGAACCATAAGTGTTTGCCAGATCAATTGTATTGTATCCCAGATTGAAAAATGTGTGTTCAACATACCCAGGTATTCAGGGGATTCCAACTTTCTGAACACTTAGCCATTATTTTCTAGATATGTAACTGTTCTCTTAACAAGTAAACCCATGTAAATCTTGCCATCTATATTCAGGATTGAAAATAGTCTGTACTAGCCAATCAGTTCTGCTTCAGCTTCCTTTGGTAAGTAAACACTTGTACTTTGAACCAATCATCAAACCAGGTCACCTTTATGCTACAACTCTTTAAGTTGTAGGTAGAGATTATAATGTAATTGATTACAATATGTGTACTGTCCAACCCATGCCAGCATGGAAAACAGACGTTAAAGGATGATGATTATGATGGATGATGTACTCTTTGTATAATACACCATCATCTTCTGGTGCACTCTTTACTCTTGCCGTCTTCACAAAGCTATCTATTTCTTTCTTTCTGAAATCACTGAACTGAAATTTGATTCACTGTAGGTCTCCTGTATATCTCAATTGCTCAGGAGGATCCCTAGAGGTCATAGATAGCGCTTGTTACCTGGGTGACCTAATTAGTAGAGGAGGATGTTTTGAAAGTATAGTTGCTAGAATAAGAACAGGTTGTTGAAAGTTCAGCATGAAAGGCAGATTATATGATGCTTGTGTATGAACAACAATGCTACATGGTAGTGAGACATGGGCTGTGAATGCAGAGGACAGGTGAAGACTTGAAAGAATTGAAGCTAGTGTGCTCTGTTGAATATGTAACATCAGTGTGTATGAACAACAAAGCACAAATGTGTTGAGGGAAAAGTTGGGCCTAAAGGGAATCAAATGCAGTGTGCAAGAGAGAAGACTGTGCTAGTATGTCATGCAATGCATATGGATGAGGACAATTGCATAAAGAAGAACTGTTCACTTAACATGGATGGACCCATGAAGACATGAGATGAAGTAGTGAAGGCTGATCTCAGGACTTTAAATCTCATGAAGGAGATGACAAAGGACTGAGACAACTGACAATATGCAGTGGTCAGGAAGATCTGTCCATCTTGGCAAAATAGGTTCTGGGAGCATGGTGTCAAAACTGGGTCCCTTGCCCAATTTCCTCATCAAGTTTTCCCTACCACCCTCTCATCTCTCTGGCACTAGTCTCTCCATCACTTGCCTAAATACAGTATTCATCATCATCATCACCACCATCATCATCATCATCCTCATCATTGTCATCCTTTAACGTTTGTTTTCCATACAAGCATGGGTTGGACGGTTTGACCATGTTCCAGTCTGGTTTGGCTTGGTTTCTACGGCTGGATACCCTTCACTGCTGTAATTAAATGAGGACAGAACTGCATATATTTTCTGTTATCTTTCACTACTTGGAACCACTTCACTTGGCATTTGTCTTCTGCTCACATTTTACATTCTCCCCCCACCCTTCTATGCTACCAAATTATCTCTCCCTCTCCACTGAACCACATCCTGTGGACTTGTCCATATCACCACACACCTCGCACTCTCCCCACACACTGCATCTGTCTCTAAACTCACACTCTTGCAACCTACCCACCCATGTCATCTTTCTCTCATCCTTCTCCTGTCTACTGTATTATTACTATTCTGAAACTCTTTACTCCTTCATTACTGCCAGTCAGCACTTAATCTCCTGACCTTCCCTCCAACTCATATGTATCAGTGATCACCCTTTCATTATTCACTACATCAGCCGTCAACCCTACCCAATCTCTAAGCATCTACTCTCGGCTACCTTCCATCCAACTCTCAACTCATGTTTATCATCATCCTCCCCTCTCCTATCCTCAACCACTGTTCAGCATTCAGTATATTTGCACCCCTATCCCCACTCTAACCATCCATTCATCTCCCTATACACTCTTGCAACCTTCACTGACCCACCCTTTCTGTTGTTCTGCTCTCAGGAATTATCCTGACATCTCATCACCACCATCTTGATTTCTCTTTCCAGCTCTACTCCAATTACTCTCTTCAACTCTTGCATAAAGTGAGTAGCCATTTATCTCTTCTACAGCAAAAAAACTTTTCTGGACCCTTCCTTCATGCTAGCATTAAATTAGCTTTCTTTCTACTGTAGCTCCTCTCAGTTGAAGGGAATCTTAGTTTTGTGAGATACAAGGTAACCTCACTAGTACTGGTGTCATGAATAAAAGCACTCAATGCACCCTGTTAAGTGGTTATCTTTAGAAAGGGCCATCTAACCATAGAAACCATGCCAAAGCAGATATTGGAGTACAATGCTGTCCTCCGACCCATCAGATCCTGTCAAACCAACCCACCCATGCCAGTATGGAAGACTGATGTTAAAATATGATGATGATGGATTTTTTAGATAATAAACTACCAAAAGACTTTGGTAAAGTGCTGACTACCCCAAAATTAGGCAGAAATACATTAGGAAATGCTCAATGTCTTTTTTTAAAAACTTTTCCAAAACACTTTTCCAAATATTATACTAGTTAAATGTTATTTCAGTAGCAGTCAGTTCTTTTAAATACAATATTGATATATCTTTGCCTAGAACCAAAGCAATATCCCTAAAACTAGGTTGCACTACCTATTATTACAACCGAATGGAACATGAACCAAGGAAAGCCTCCTCACCAGAAGTTCTCAATTGGGTGCTGTAACACTCTGGTGTGTCTTAAAGACTGAACAAGCATGCCACAAACACTTTTTCCATTTTAAATAAAAAGAAAACCTATATGTGATAGAACCAAAAAAAGAAGAAGAGAGAAAGTGATAAGTCATAAACCTGTTTTTTTTTTTAATATTAACTAGATATAAGGCAGCGAGCTGGCAGAATCGTTTGCACGCTGGGTAAAATGCTTTGTGGTATTTCATCCATTTTTACATTCTGAGTTCAAATTGTGCCAAGGTGACTTTGCCTTTCATCCTTTCAGGGTTGATAAAATAAGTACCAGTTGAGTACTGGGGTTGATGTAATCGACTTACCTCCTCCTCCAAAATTTCTGGCTTTGTACCAAAATTTGAAATCAAATATCTAAGGTGGTGAACTGGCAGAATCGTTAGCACACCAGGCAAAATGCTTTGTATCATTTTGTCCATTTTTGCATTCTGAGTTCAAGTTGCACCAAGGTCGACTTTGCCGTTCATCCTTTTGGGGTCAATAAAATAGGTACCAGTTGAGCACTGGGTCGATATAATCGATTTAACCCCTCTCCCGAGATTTCTGGCCTTGGGCCAAAATTTGAAACCAATATTAACAAGATATCTTAACTCTTGATTAAAAGAATTAAGTGATTAAAATGTTAGCTTCCTTGCTCTACTATTTCTTGTTGCAATTTTGACACTGTCAATTTAGATATATAGTTGACATGTTTGTTGTTTGCTTTCAATTAAAAATATATAGATTTGTTGCAAAGAAAAAGCAATTTACAGGTGAGGACAGACCAGACAGTGAAAGTAGACAGATCATTGAGAAATAATTCTTGTGACTTAGTGAATGAGTGTCGATCAGGCTTAAAACCATCCCAAGAGCTTGAAGAATTCATGCAAGAGTAGGCAATGTTTCAAATCTTATATATATCATTTAGTTTCATTTGGTGTGGACAAGAAGAAAACTCCCTCCCTTATTGTCCTGTTTGTAGGGAGAAATTGATTGAAAAGGCAAATCACAGGCCTAACCCAGGTGAAATAGTATTTGTTCTATCTTTTTACATTCTGTGTGCCTTGGTAAGTGTGGCAAATTTATCTTTATCTCACCAACAAGAGGGTGTTGTGTAAAAAATGCCCAAAGAAGTTTGCTTCCCAACCACATGGTTCTGGGTTCAGTCCCACTGCATGGCACTTTGGGCAAGTGTCTTCTACTACAGCCTCAGGCCAACCAAAGCCTTGTGATATATATATCTATCTATCATATATATATCTATCTATGTGTGTGTGTCTGTGTTTGTCCCCCACCACCACTTGACAACTGGTGTTAGTTTGTTTAAGTTCCTGTAAGTTAGTGGTTTGGCAAAAGATACCGATAGAATAAGTACCAGGCTTTAAAAAAAATATACTGGTGTTGATTTGTTTGACTAAAAACTTTGGCTGCAGTCTAATGACTGAAACAAGTAAAAGATAAAAGATATATATACTCTACAAAAAGTATTGAGTAATTCTTCAGTTTAATGTTAAATTGTTTTTGTTATTACTTGACATAAAAGTAAACATTAATACACACACACACACACACACACACACACACACACACACACACACACACCATTGAAAATATACGGAAATAATGGATATTGATTTCTAACATTGGCACAAATTATGAGAGATGATAGGGTAGATTAAATCTACCCTGAACTTGGTTGGCATTTTATGAACTTTAGAAGGTTGGCAGGTTTTGAACTTAGAATGTGAAGAGACATAACTAAATATCACTTTGTACTCCAATAACTCTGTTATATATTACGTTTATATGTTAATGTAATGTAATTTATATTTTTTCATTGGTTTAGTTTGAAGGAAGAGGTTATGCCCATTGACATAGATCAATGAGATCAAAGCAATGGCAACTTGAAACAGATACCATTTGAAGGCTGCAAGAAAAATATGGGCAGATGAGGGAAAAACTGACCATAGTTGTTAGTAAGGAGCTTGGGGGTGGGTTGTAGACATAATATGGATGATAAATAGAGGGGAAAATGAGTGAGTTGGGAGTGCTTGAGTGGAAGTGATTCTAGATCAGCCAGGTCCATGGAATTGAGCTACTGTACCAGCAGTAGAAAAAGTAGAGTAAAAGGAGACAGCATTCTGATTATCAATCGTGTTGCATGAATTCACTGAGGATTGCAAAAGAGTCGGTATGGGAAAAGCGATGTTATTGAATAGTTAAATCAAGGTTGACATATTTAATGCATGGAACATTAAGTATAAATAAAAATGTACTGTGAAAAAATGTGATGTTAATGATCAGTTCAAATAGATTTATTTGAGCGCATTTTAACCACGACCATCCTTTATAGTGGAAATTTGACAGAAAATTTAGATCTTAAATATATGCTTGCTCTCTTATCAACCTTTATGGATTTGTTAGGGGAAATTTGGCTTTTACGAATGTTTATTTCCTCGTTCGCTCATAGTATTACTAAATATTCCATTCTATACTGGGCACGAAGGCCTGGAATTTTGGGGGAGAGGAGTAGTCGATGTTATCGACCCCAG
>JAOPUL010006720.1:54380220-54390498 GCA_027564515.1 Octopus rubescens | reverse complement strand
GAGTAACCCGCTACCCACAAAATCTTACCAGGAATAAGATCGAACCTGTGCGAAAACAACGATAATAATAATAATAAATTAATAATAATAAAATTAATTAATAATAACAAATTAATTAATTACAAAGAACAAATTACCAGTAGAGAATATACAAGGAGAGTTAAAAAACTACTACAAACAAAGCTGAATGCAAGGAATGGAATCGAAGCAATAAATACAAGATATGGAATAGGGATTGTAGACTGGACCAAAAACGACATCCAGAAGTTTGACAGAAAAAAACAGAAGATTGTTAACAATGCATGGAGCTCATCCCGCGAAAGCTGATACCAACCGGCTATACTTAAAGAGAAACCAGGGTGGAAGAGGTCTAATTGCTGTGGAAGGGTGTATACAGATGGAAAGAAAAGGCATGCTTCAATATTTGGAGACAGCACAGAAAAACTACTAAAGGCTGTGAATAAGAAACAGGTGATGAAGTGTAAAATAGTAGAAAAAGACAAACATGAAATTCAAAGAGAACACACTAGAGATATTGAGGAGAAACCTTTACATGGTCAATTTTAGAAAGCCACTGAGGAAGTATGTGGAACAAAAACCTGGGCTTGGTTTTTAAAAAAAGGGGTTAATTGAAAAAGAAACAGAGAGCCTGATTATAGCAGCCAAGATCAAACGATAAAAACGAACAACTTGAGGGAAAATGTATATAGGGAGAATGTGTCAGAAAAATGTAGAGTCTGTGGAACTGGGAACGAGACAGTGGCACACATTGTTGCAGAGTGTCCCAAGTTGGCACAGAAAGAATATAAGAGATGGAGACACAACCAAGTTGTTAAAGTTCTACACTGGAAACTGTGCCCAGAATGGGGGTTTGAATCTGGAGACACATGGTATAACCATCGAATCGAAAGTGTGCTGGAGTCCGAGAAATGCAAGATATTGTGGGACTTCCCTATTCAAACGGACAAGAAACTAGAAAACAATAGACCAGATATTACGTTACTAGACAAAGAAAGAACGAAACTGCCTACTGATTGACCCAGCATGCCCGTTCGACCCTCGTATCGTAAAGATAGAGGACGAAAAACAAAAAAAAAATACAACCCTCTAAAGTTTGAAATTGCGAGAATTTGGAGAATGAAAACGGTAAAGGTTGTGCCTATAATAATAGGTGCATTGGGAACTATAATTAAAGATATAGACAAATGGTTGAAGGAAATTGGAATACAGTGTCCTGTGGAACTCCTACAGAAGGGTTCTAAGTACTTGAAAGCTTACAGAAAGCATGTGGATACTTAAAGTTACAGGTAGTAACCTGCTACCCACAAAATTTTACCAGGAATAAGATCGAACCTGTGTCAAACCAACAATAATAATAATCCTTTCTATACTAGGCACGAAGGCCTGAAATTTGGGGGGGAGGGGAGTTGTCAATTTTATCGACCCCAGTTCATAACTGGTACTCACTTTATCGACCCTGGAAGGATGAAAGACAAAGTCGATCTCAGTGCAATTTGAACTTAGAACATAAGGATGGATGAAATGCTGCTAAGCATTTTCCCCATTGTGCTAACAGTTCTGCCAGCTCACTGCCTTAATAATAGTAATAATAATGATGATTTCAAATTTTGGCACAAGGCCAGCAATTTTGGGGGAGGTTGTAAGTCGATATCATTGACCCCAATGCTCAACTGGTACTTATTTTATCAACCCCAAAAGGATGAAAGGCAAAGTTGACCATGGCGGCATTTGAACTCAGAACATAATGACAAATGAAATGTTGCAAAAGCAGTTTGCCCAGTGTGCTAATGATTCTGCCAGCTCGTCGCCTTAATAATAAACCTTTCTATACTGGGCACAAAGGACTGAAATTTTTGGGGATGGGGATAGTTGATTCAATCGACCCCAATACTCAACTGGTACTTATTTTAATGACCCCAAAAGGACGAAAGGTAAAGTCGTCCCTGACGGAATTTGAACTCAGAACGTAGAGACAGACTAAATGCTGCTAAGCATTTTGCCCGACGTGCTAAGGATTCTGTCAGCTCGCCGCCTTCGTCACCTTAATAATAATAATAATAATGGTTTCAAATTTTGGCACAAGGCCAGCAATTTCAGGAGAGAGGGTTTAGTTGATTACATCAACCCACTGATACTTATTTCATTGATCTCGAAAGGACGAAAGGTAAAATTGACCTCAGCAAACTCAGTACGTAAAGACGGATGAAATGCCACTAAGCATCTTGTCTGGCATGCTAACGATTCTGCCAGCTCGTCACCTTAATAATAATAATAATGGTTTTAAATTTTGGCACAAAGCCAGCAAGTTTGGGGGAGGAGTTAAGTCGTTTACATCGACCCCAGTACTCAACTGGTACTTATTTTATTGACCCCCAAAAACATGAAAGGCAAAGATGACCTCGGTGGAATTTGAACTCAGAATGTAAAGACGGATAAAATACTGCTAAGCATCTTGTCTTGCATGCTAATGATTCTGCCAGCTCATTGCCTTAATAATAACTAGCAGGCGTACTTGGCGTTCCTCGGGTTATTTGTTGAATATTGGAATAGCTCCGACAAAATAGCTTGAATGCAGTCAATAAGTTTGAAGAAAATCGGTGGAAAATTGCACGAGTAAGAGGGGAAAAAGTGGTAAAAATACCTGTTTTACGCAGTTTCCCCCCTATTACATGGTCGAACTTTGAAACCATTTTCTACTTAAAAACCTGCCTGTAAACATGACGCGCATGTGTGTGTTTGATAAAAATTGGTTTAGCGGTTTTGGCGCTAGAAGGTAACATGCAGACACACACACATTCTTTCTTTTAATATATTAGGTTGACTTTGTTACATGTTCTCTTGGACATGACATGTATTTAGTAGAAAGTAGAATGACTGTTCCATAAATGTGAGCACTAATTTGGGTTTTGTTTGAATTTCATAGACGGTCTCTAATTGATGAGGATTGAACTATTTTCTGGCCACAAAGAGGAAACTGTTTTATGGGAAGTGGGGTGTTTTAGGGGAAATGGGGGATGCAGTTTTGGCAAAGTTTTGAGTGCATCAAGAAAGATCAGATTGAGAACTATTTTATTTTTTGATTCTGGATGTTTTGTAATATTCATGATTAATTAAAATAGGTTACTTTGCTTGATATATGTAATTATGTAGGTGCTCCAAAAGAATTTTTTTTTTTTTTTTTTTTTTTTACAATTTTTAGTTAATTTTCTAAAGTTTGTTTTACTTATTTGTTTTATCTTGATTTTGTTTGTTTGTAAATTGAGATATGAAAATATATTTGTTTGTTTCTCTCATTCATTGTCTTTTGTTGCAGAAAACGCAAGGAGAAGGCGGCTGCAGCTGCAGCTGAATCTATATGTCTAGAGCCATTGCAGTTGGTGTCTTCCAATTCACCGCAGGACCATCAAGACTCTACAAATATGAATTCAGTTCACTTTCAGCCATTGGTAATTGCACTGCCTTCATCTCCTCTACCCCCTCCAGAAGTGCCATCCTTCCCGCCAGCTGCCAAGACAGCCAACCCCCATAACTTACCCGTTTCACCAGAGATATGTGAACTTTCTGTGGAAGATTCTGAGAGGGTTCCATTAAAACAGACCCAGCTGGAAATGCAGCCCTTGACAGAAATTGAAACCCTGGAAGCTGAAATGCAACCAACAAAGCCACAACAAGTGGAAGAACAAGAACTGGCAGAAGAGCTTGTTGATAAAGAAGAACCACAGGCGTGTGAATCTTTACATTCTGCAGAGTCAGATACTCCATGGCAGTTACAGGATGTTGGGAAGGAATCTGAAAAGTGTGAACAAAGTAAAGAGAATGAAAAGTGATTGTGACATTGGTGAATATATGTGGGTGGGTGTGTGTGTGTGTGTGTGTGTGTGTGTATAACTTCTGGGATATATACATGTATGTATGTATGTATGTATGTATGTATGTATGTATGTATTGCATAGATGTGTATATGCCTATATATTTTGGGTATGGATGTGTGCATCAAAAGTGAAGATATACAAATTTAGAAATATGTGTAAAACATATGCACAATGTACAGTTTTGTCAGGCAGTGCATTTGCACAAACATTACATACAGAGACTCTGACATCTCACCAATAACTTGCTCCACAATTACGCCAATTTTTATTAATTTTTTTTTTTTTTTTTTTTTTTTTTTTAATAATCATGTAGATAACTAAGCAAACTAAACTATTTCTTCTGGGGGAACCACAGTGGCATCTTGAAAAGTGTTATGGTTTCTTAGTGCATGCATTTTCACCAAGAATAGCAGAATGAGGGAAGGATATATATATATATATTACTTTGGACTTCTCTTCTCCTTTCACTGTTTTTGGGGAATGGAGTATCAATACTATAAGAAATGAAAGTTGTCTGAGAATGTTAGGGTGCTGATGGCTGATTGTAAAGTGTGTGTGATTTTGATGTTTATTGTATAATTTTATATGGAAAGAGTAATTGAGTAGGCTGCAGGAATCTAAGGATGAATGTGTGAGTATGCTTTGAGAGTTGATTGATATAGTGTGAAAGTCTGGCCTTGGAATTATTTCCTCTACCTCAAAATACTTAATAACAAAAACAGAATATTTCCCAAATTGGCCTTTATGATTATATATATATATACATATATATATAATCACACATTTTCAGCATCAATTTTTAAATCCTGCTTAAAAATGAAAAGCGACCAAAAAAAGTTAAGTTGAATTCTTCTCCAGCTTTGGAGATTTTTTAAAAAACTTTACCAAACAAATAACTACGTATTTTTTTTAACTTTAATTTTCTTTCTTTATTCAAAGTATTAATATTTGAAGAAAAAAAGACTCCTAATCTCTTGCCAAAGAAGAAACTCATTTGGCTGCCACAGTATTTAAGGTGTTATTTATTTATGCTAACACAATTTTCTCTCCTGTTCTATTGTTTTAATGTTATATAACCTATTGTTATATATTTTTTAAATACTAATTTTAACCCAGTAACATGTTCTTTTGACTGCTCAATCTGCTGATCAAGTGTATTCAACCAAACCAGTGCTGAAGACACTTTGTATCATTGCTGTGTGTTAAGAAATATCAACACACTTGCATGGTTTGGCATGCAACAGTATTTTCTAATGTTAGGAAAGAATCAACTTGTGACCTTTCGGTTCACAAATAATTTTTAGTTTAAGCAACATTTTAGTTAGTGTCTTCAAGTGTAGCTAATAAATTTTGAAGCATCTTATTTCTTCATGGTACTTTAAAATATAAGTTAATGACTGTATAAACTTTAATCTTATAATCGTGGGTTCTCTTGTTAGCTTTGTATGAGGGTCCAACAGCCAATATAATAGCTATTAGACTACCCCCACACACATGATTTGAAAAGGCTTGTGTAGGATCAGCTGCACTTTTTGGAAAATACTCATAGGAGAAAGTTGGTACAAATGTTTGTTGCAAACTTGATGACCAACATGCCTCAGGCTTTTTTTTATTAGTTTTCCATCTCCTGGGTTAGTTGACTTTGACACAGTTTCCAACCAATTCTAGGCTAAATGCACACCTAGGATACCAAATGAGAAACTTCTAGTCCTTGTGCATACATACATACATACATACATGCATACATATCATGTAATTGGATGGCCATTGACTCCTGAGTTACTCCTTGACTGGTTTTGTTTTTCATCCCACAGGGTGTCCACAAAGTACATATATTCTTTTAGTGGTTTCAGTCAATAGGCTACAGCCATGCTTGAGCACCTTATATTTATATATAGTATATATATAAATAAAACATTGTTCTATTAAATATAAGCAATGACTGTCAGATGTCCTAGTTTCTCTAAAAGAAACTCTGGTTGTAGTTTCACTCATATAACCCATCATATGGTCAGTTGAGCTTACATTATGTCTACATGTGCTTGCATACAACAAAAATAATTCTGAAACCAATGTTGACCACTACTCACTAATGCTTTCTTTAAAAAATTTACAAAGGTACTTCAGTTAACATAACGTCATTAGTTCATTGTTTTTTTTAACAATATAATTCAAAGAATAGGCATGATCTAGGGTATTCTGGGTGCTAACTCTATTTCATGACATATGTTGAATTGTGTTTAAAATTGCTTGAATCTTTGAGTATTCATTACCATTAGTTTGAGAATTATTATTATTGTTGAGTATTTTAGACCTACACACATTTAACTTTTGTATGATTATTAACCCTAATTGAAAATAAGTCACTGCAGTTCAAAAATCTGTGTAATAAGTGCAGTGACTAAAGAATTTTATCTCAGTACTTTTAGCTTTTTGTTGTTGTTGCAGTGGCAAGAATAGGTGCCATAAGAGATGATCTGAGAGGGTTAAAACTAGTCATCCCAGAATAGATGAATGTATATTGTTACAAACCTTCTACTTTAGTGATAAAATATTACTAAACAAATGGTAGTGCACACTGTGATATTCAGTTATGTCCCTTTACATTCTGAGCTCAAAACCTGCTCATGTTGTTTTTTTTTTGTCTTGTTGTATATAACCACTCTGGAGTGGTGAAGTAAAGCCTAGTGTTATTTCAAGGACAGTTAAATCAAGTAAATCATGTCCTAAGGTTTTTGCTTAGCTTGGGCATGTCACTGAATACTGGATGTATTTGTACTGCATAAACATTTGTAAATTCCCCACTAAGCACTTGCCTTAATGCTATTAAGCTTCAAAAGAAATAATTGGCTTTTAAAAATTATTTGGTGTGTGTTAATATGAAGACTTAGCAGTGAGAGGGATCAAACTTCTTAAATTAACAAAATATATTATCTCAGTTGTTTAGAAAATATATTCAGAGTTGGTGAAAAAAATAGATTCTAATTTTAATATCTTCATTTTTCTGTGGGTCTGTTTTCTGTGAATTCCATAATTGGACACCTTAATAGATATTTTCCCCCAGGATCATAATTATGCATTCTCTAACCTGTCTATACTGCTAAAAGTGATAGTTACTTCAATTTGGGCTCTTTGGATATATTTCTGATCTTTAGACAAATTTTCCATATTGTTAAAGAATTTATATTTGTTATTTTTGATTACTTTATCTCTTGAGGTTTGGACCTTTTTCATTCCTGCCATTATTTCCATCACTGCCATGTGACGAACACAACAGTGATTAGCATATTCATTTTCAAGTCTGCCGGAATGTATTAAGAATATGTAAGTCATTGTTTTGATTCTTACTGTTCACCATGCATATTTATTACTGGTTGGCAAATGCCAAACACGCTTTCTGCAAACAAATTATTGTTTGCTGAAGTTATAAACAAGAGCCTTCAACTCTCAATAGATCCATTAATCTGAGTGCCTTTGGCTGGCAAGACACAATGATATCGAAATATCAAATGTCCCCGAGTCCTTTGCACTAATGAATTCTATTATGAACACACATTTGCTGTAAAGTTGTTGTTTTTCTTGTCATGAAACACAAGTAATTAGCATATTCACTTTCTAATCTGCCAGAATGTATTAAGTATAAATATGCAAATCATCATATTATTTACTTTTTTAATTAGTTGACATAATTGCCTCCATTAGATACTTATATCCTGAGTTACTGATGGAGACTAGATGCAGATATTTGATCTTTGAGAAATAGTTGCCAAATCACCTTCAAACAATGATGGTAGGCTCAAGGCTGGAATCCCTTTTGATCATAACTCTTCTTGTTCATGGTTTTACCATGGGCTTTATCAAATAGTGATGCAAAATCACATGTTTGGAGTTCATTCACAAATAATGGTCAAGACATATGCTCTCACGAAGCTTGCATTACTTTACATTATTAAATTCAGGCTAAGAATTTCTTCACCTTTTTTTTTAAATTTTCAGATGTTTTTCAGCATTACAAATGATTGTTGAATTATAGAATTGATATTAAAAAAAAAGAAAAAAAAAAAGATTTGAAACTTTACAATTTATCTGGGCTGTGTCTTCACTCTTTCTTCAATTTCTTCTATTTAAGGGTTTCTGACCATAACATTTCCTTTTCATGCACACATTTAATTCTACCTGATAAACTCATCTCTCAAGTTATCACCTTTTTACTACATCTTCAAACAACAGCTCTGCCCCATGAAACCCAGTATTGCATTCTTGGTTAGATCCTTCTTCACCAGAAATGCAACTCAGTAGAACTGTGTTTTCACAGCCCACAAGTCTATTTGAAACAAACCAAACAGTTGTATTATCTCTACACACTCATTACTGTTTAAATACTTTTTGAGAGCACTGCTTCACCACATCTCCCTTTTCAGTTACAAACTTTCTTACTATTATGGCCATTTCAACAAGTATCTGGATATTTTTAATCATTATTTTTAAGATCTTGAATACTTTGGAGATATTTTTATCAATCTTTCATCAAACTTTAGTCTGAACAGAATGTATTCAGGTATGGGACTAACCAAAAAAAAAAAAATATATATATATATATATATACACAGGCATGGCTGTGTGGTAAGAAGCTTGCTTCCCAACCTCATGGTTTTGGGTTCAGTTCTCTTTAAATTTCAAATGGTAAAACAATTGAGGTTTCATATAATGAAATTATTGCCCAAGCGGAGGAGGTGACTCTGAAAGAATTGTACGAAAACAAATTTGAGAGTTGAACATAATACACATTCATGAGATATGGAGAAAATTGGGCGGGTCTAAAATTTGATTTGAATAAAGTTTTTTTTTTTGTTTTTTTTTGTTTTTTTTTTGTTGAATTAGATGTAAAGACTTACCAACTCCTATCTTGTTCTGACCCTGTTTGGTTTCAGTTTCTGAAAACATTTTATGATATTTAAAACTGGAAAAAAAAGCAAAACAAAAAAAAAAATCAGTAAACATACAAACTAAAATTTGTAATTATGATGAGATTAAATATCTAAATTTTGATTTAAAACACTATATTCTCTGCAGCGTCTTCTGTAAGTACTTTCAAATATCCTGTTTTACTTTTAAGTTCCACTGCAGATAATTCATACTTGGTAATCTGGAGTTCCAGTTACTGAAATTATATCTTTTGACATTTAAAAATGTCAATGTTTTCTTTAAAAAAAAAACAACAAAAAACTTTTCTATAAGTTCATGTAAATTCTGGTTTTTATGGTTGTTTACTATTTAAATGTTTTAAATGTGTTCTTCAATTGTACTAGAAAGAAGGGTAGTGTTAGCTCTAACCCATGGGGGCCTTTTGAACCAAAATAAGAGTGAATGCAATTTAAGTACGCAGAAGTTAGTAAAATGCAGAGATGGTTGAAAGTTTGGCCTGTAATCTTTTATTTCACTTAAGTTAAAATGATGATGATGATGATGATTTACCTTTGGTAGTGATTGCTATTGTAGCAATCTCTATTGTAGCAATCTCTATTGTTGGCATCTCTATTGTTGGCATCTCTATTGTTGGCATCTCTATTGTAGCAATCTCTATTGGCATCTCTATTGGCATCTCTATTGGCATCTCTATTGCCATCTCTATTGTAGCAATCTCTATTGGCATCTCTATTGTAGCAATCTCTATTGCATATATTGGGGTTCAAGCTTTTTGTCATGCTTAGCAATATTAGTTAAGGCAGTTCTACCCTAGTGATTACCCTGTTGCAGATAGTTTATCTTGGACACTGTAGTGTATGTTATTAAAGTTTGGTAGGAAAATTGACAAGCACCTTAATCTGAGATTTGTGCAGGTATTAGATGAATAAGGAAGACTTTATTAATTTACTGGAAGTTAACCTGGTGAAGTTTTTCTTAAAAATCTTTGAGTTCTTAATGCTTTGACTGACAGTACAAAAACCTTTATTTTTTATTTATTTTGGAGGACCAGGTCTTGACAGCTCTTTGTAATCCTGCTCATAACTGACCACAAGCCATGCTTTCATGTTCCATATATTGTACTGAAAATTGAGATTCAATGTATTTTTGCTCCATAGTCTTCCTAATCTTTGAGATACCTGTGTTGTTGACTGGTATCTACTCGTTTGTCAATTTATCTAAGCCAAAGGCTGTTGCTTAGGTGCATAACCAACTTAACACCTGAAAGTGAATTTTAGTTCATAGACATTTTTTATTGACTTTTATTTTTTTATTTTTACTGTGGAATGCCCAGTCATCAAGCAATGTCTACTTATTGATGACTTCTCAATTTCACTTGTAATCCAGCTTGCTCTGGATACAAATAGTGCCAGGTTATGAGTTAATCCATAGATGACACAGTGGAAGATTATCTAAAAAA
>JAOPUL010006720.1:54261813-54272759 GCA_027564515.1 Octopus rubescens | reverse complement strand
ATATCGAAGAACTCTGTCACACCAGACTCAGTTCGCACGCAGCAGCTGGAATTTGCATACAGGGCCTTGAAGATGGTGATGTATTTTTCAGGAATGCCGTACGAGAGCACAATATTCCACAGCCATTCCCAATGCACACTGTCAAATGCTTTCCGGAAGTCAAAGTTGACCACCAAAGGGCGCTGGAGGTCCACGCATTGTTCGAGGATGTTGCGTAGTGTGAAGATCTGTTCGGTGCAGGATCGAATTTTTTCTGGAATGCAGCTTGTTCCCTCTCGGAGCACAGAGTTGACAACTTGCTGGAACCGACACAGTAGCAATTCCTGGGACGGACAACAATGTGATGCCACGCCAGTTGTTGCACTCAGCCAGGTTTCGCTTCTTTGGCAGTTTGACGATGACACCTCGCTGCCACTCAAGTGGAAACAGACCAGTCCTCCAACAGTGGTTCATCAAGTTTGTCAATGCCGTTATCAAGCCATTCTTACCGAATTTGAGCAATTCTGTAGAGATCTCATCCAGTCCACCCGCTTTACCGTTTCTCAAGTTGCTGATTACATCCCTCGTCTCTTGTTTTTACAAAATGAAACTTGATATTTTAAAAAAAATGTGAGGTGTCAGTTACTATGATTGTTAGTGTGCCCACCAATTATTTTATCACTTAAAATTGAGATATAATATTGTTATTCACACTATCTGAAAAGTATTTATGGAAATTTTCATTAATAAATATCCGTTTTTCTGAAAGTTATAAAGAAACAACTTTATGTGAATTATACAAAACTCCTCTTCCCCCATCTCTGAAACAATTTTTACAACAAATTCCGATATAATCAGAATCTACACAATCTGAAAGGTATCTTTTACCTTTTACTTTTATCTTTTACTAGTTCCAGCCCAGGGCTGAGGTCATGCTGGTGCACCACCTGTTAATGTGTATAAAACTTCATTGAAAAATATCCTTTTTTCATCAAAGTTAGGAGGAAACAAAGTCGGGTCGGGTGGAGTGGGTATACTCAATTCTTTAAGGGATTAAATAGATTTAGAGAATAATAAGACTAATCAATAAGCTTATTCTAGACCATTCTTTAAACTATGATTGTACAGAAATATAGTGGAAAGTTAATTTCTGCTAGTGAACATGAAATAACAGTGTAACACAATTTTTGTCCTTGGGTAGTAACTGTTGAGAAATGGCTAATATTTCCTTCAATCTTTGCTTTTGTTACATTTATTCAAGCCCCAAAGAATCCCTCTCAACACATAGCTATGATGCTCCCCCACTACTGCTCATGATCAGAGATGCACGTATTGTCAGATACTAAGAGACATGCTCAAGTGGTTACAGTCAAGCGACTGACAACAAATCTGTGGTATTGAGCAGACTATTTGCAATAACGATATTTCTGAAATTCAGCAACTCAGCACTAGTTTCAAAACATTGGTGTCCAGGTCATAAAAGCAAAGTTTGAAGGGAATAGTAGTTATTTCCTTTGATTTCTAGATAGCAGCAAATAGGATATAACATTCACTGACCAAAGACACAAACAAATTACAATTTTGTTACACAGTGTAATAGAGTGTTAAACATTCTATGGCTTTACACACACACATTTGTGTATATATATATATATATATATGAAGAGAGTCCTTGGCACCTGTGTCTTAAAGTGTCCGCGTCAAGAGTCCTGTTGCAAGAAGCATCCGCATCAGGAGTTCCTGTTGCAAGAAGCGGCCGTGTCAAGAGTTCCTGTTATAAGGAGCGGCCACGGAGAGAGTTCCTGTTGCAAGTAATAGCCATGTCAGGAGTCCTGTGCCAGTGCCACATAAAAAGCACTCGTGCAAAGAGTCCAGTGCCGGTCTGGCACACACTGTAGACTCATTGATGTTAGGAAGAGCATCCAGCCGTAGAAACCAAGCCGAATCAGACTGGAACCCGGTACAGCCCTCTGGCTTGCCAGCTCCAGTCAATCCATCTGACCCATGCCAGCATGGAAAATGGACATTAACGGAGGATGATGATATATATGTAATAGGTATAGGGAATATGGAAACACAGGTTGTCAATTAATTACATTTTTTATTTTACCAACAAATTGTTTGTTTTTGTCCATAAAAGCGGATTTATACAACAAAAATCCATATTTTGGTAATAGACAAAACACATCTATCATACCCTCTGATGATAGTTGGGTCCTAGTCTTTTATCTTTTACTTGTTTCAGTCATTAGACTGCGCCCATGCTGGGACACTGCCTTGAAGAATTTCAGTCGAATGAATCGAACTCTCAGTCTCTTATGTTAAACCACTAAGTTACAGGGATGTAAACACACCAGCACCAGTTGGCAAGCAGTGGAGGGGAGACAAACACATATACACATGATGGGCTTCTTTCAATTTCCATCTACCAAAACTTCTCACAAGGCTTTGGTTGGCCTGAGGCTATAGTAGAAGACACTTGCATAAGGTGCCACACAGTGAGACTGAACCCAGAACCATGGGGTTGAGAAGCAAACTTCTTACCACACAACCACACCTTAATCTTTGCAATGTTTACTTTGAGGACATTCAAATCTAGGTTTTACTGTCATGTCTAGAATTTCTTCTGTATTTCTATTATAGATAGAGTCATGGCTCAGTGGTTAAAGCATCAGGCTTACAATAGCTAGATTGTGAGTTCGATTCCCGGACCGGGCTGTGTGTTGTGTTCTTAAGCAAAATACTTTATTTCACGTTGATCCATTTCATCCAGCTGTAGAAATGAGTTGCGATGTCACTGGTGCCTAGCTGTATCGGCCGTTGCTTTTCCCTTGGACAACATCGATGGCGGTGAGAGTGGAGACCGGTATACATGGATGACTGCTGGCCTTCCATAAACAACCTTGCCTGGACTTTTGCTTTTATAATGCCGACATATTAACCAGTGTAGATATTGGCCAACTCTGTCATGTTTTGATTTATATTCCACTGGTGCTAAAACTTTATATCCAGAGATTAGGTCGTCCACTGTTTCAATCTCATCATAGGACTGCTCAAACTCTCTTATAACATTCCTTCCTGATCTTCTCTTTCATGCTTGCATGCTGAATGACAGAGCGTTCATTTATTCCTAGGTATTTATAAGTTTGTTCCTGCTCAAGTTCTTTTATAATTGTGGCAACATCTAACACAACTGAATTTGAGGTCTTCAATTTCTCTTTCTGGAAAGTGGCCGTGGTGCATTTATAAAGACCAAACTCCATCTTGATGTCATCACTGAATGCTTTCACAGTACATAATAGGCCTTCAAGCTCATCATTGTTTTTGCCATAGAGTTTTAAGTCATCCATATAAAATAGATGGCTTATTTTCTTGTAAATTTTATACCCATACCCTGTTTTGTTAAGTTCACTTGTAAGAGGTATTAGAGCTATGCAAAAAATTGGAGGTGCAACCCATGCCAGCATGGAAAACAGACTTTAAAGGATGATGATGTGGAAAATTCCACAGTTGATGTGAATATTGATTCGTATTCAATAATGACATTATGCCTCAGGAAGAAGTTTGAAATTACAGGAGAAATTTTGAAGATGTCCAGCGATTTCAAGATTCATGAATACTGTATGTTGTCAAAGGCCTTTTTGTAATTAACCCATGTGGAACCGAGATTTCTGCACTTGTTATGACAGTCCTCAAGGATCAAGTGATTAATTAGGAGTTGATCTTTGCATCCATATGAGCCCCGTCAGCACCCTTTTTATTCAGTGGGGAAAGTATCGTTCTGTTCCATAAATGCATGTTTTCTCCATAAGGAGAGATGTTAAAATTTTATAAGTGGTGGATAAACAGGTTATAGGCCAACATTTTTTTTTAACTTTGGTTTCATTATTCTTTGGGAGTAGGTAAGTGATACCACTTGCTAACCAGTCACGTGCTTTCTTAGGATCTCTCATAATTTCATTGAACAGCTGAACTAATTTTTCATGTGCGCATGGGAGCGATGTGAGCCAGAAATTTGACACCCTATCTTTACTGATAAATTTCCACTTAGGAGTTTTCATGTTAGGTCTGCTGTTGTGATGTCTTCCCATGCTAGTTCGTATAAATTTTGGTAGGATCCTTCTGTGCATCTAATCCAATCAAATTATTATTATTATAAAAATTAGCACGCTGGGAAAAATGTTTAGTGGCATTTCTTCCGACTTTACGTTCTGAGTTCAAATGCCGCCGGGATCGACATTGCCTTTCAACCTTTCGGGGTTGATAAAATAAGTACCAGTTGAGTCGATTGAATCGACTATCCCCATCCCCAGAGATTTCAGGCCTTTGTGCCCAGTATAGAAAGGATTATTATTATTATTGATGATTTGACTCGGGTTCGGTCTTATTCCTGGTAGTTACTGTAACCTTAGGTATCCACAGGCTTTCAATAGTCTTTCAAGTGCTTAGAACCCTCCTGATAATCTTTCCTGTCCCTAAGAGGCAAACTTTCTGTAGAAGCTTTACGGGATATTGTATTCCAATCTCCTTCAACCATTTGTCTATATCTTGGCTTACACTTCCCAATGCATCTATCATTATAGGCACAATCTTTACAGTGTTCATACTCCACATTCTTGAAATTTCAAATGTTAAGGGATTGTATGTTTTTTTTTCGTCCTCTTTCCTTACGATCCTACAATCAAACGGACATGATGGATCAATTAGTAAGCAACTTCGCTTTTCATTGTCTATTCTTGTTATTTCTGATCTATTATTTTCTAGCTTCTTGTCTGTTCGAATAGAAAAGTTCCACAAAATTTTACATTTCTCTGACTCCAGCATTCTTTCGACCCAATGAACATACCATGTGTCTTCGGCTCAAATCCCCATCTCTGGGAAAGCTTCCAGTATAAAACTTTTAGAACTTGGTCATGCCTTCATTACTTATATTCTTGTTGTGCCAACATGGGACACTCTGCAACAATGTATGCCACTGTCTCGTTCCGAGTTCCACAGACTCTACATTTTTCTGACACATTCTCTCCATATACATTTTCCTCAAGTTGTTTCATTTTATCGCTTGATCCTAGACTGCTATAATTAGGCTGTTTCTTTTTTCAATTGCCCTTTTTTAACCAAGACCAGGATTTTGTTCCACATATATCCTCAATGGCTTTCCAAAATTGACCGTGCAATGGTTTCTCTTCAATCTGTCTAACGTGCTCTTTTTGAATTTTATTCTTGTCCTTTTCTCCTACTCTACATTTGATCACCTGTTCCTTATTCACTGTCTTTAGTTGTTTCTCTGTGCTATTCTCTAAATATTCCAGTAGGCCTTTTCTTTCCATCTGTACACACTCTTCCACTGCAATTAAGACTCTTCCATCCTGGTACCTCTTCAAGTACAGCCGGTTGATATCAGCTTTCGGGTGGTGAGCTTCTGATATTGTCAACAGCTTTCTGGTTTTTCTGTCAAGTTTCTGTTTTTGTCGTATTTGGTCCAGTCTAAAAGAGGCTTAATGAAACGGATGAAGAGAATATGGGATGAAAATGGAATTTTTGAAGCATCCGACTAGCGACTGATAGAACAGGCAAAGGCAATCTGTATGAACGATTGGATTACAGGATTAGAGGCTGAAGAAATTCAGAGAAGAATAAAAAGAGAGCGGGTTGAGGGTGAAACAGCAGTAGCAGAAAGTGGTAATGAAAGGGTAAGAGATGAAGAATATGAAAAAGAAATAAATCCTTATGTGCTTGAGATTACTGATGAAGTAAATTGTGAAGATGATCTAGTTGTACAAGTGACAGTAAATGCAGCCCATGACTTGAATGACGAAGAGAAGGAGATTCTAGAAATGCTGCGAGGTAAAATGTATGGCGAGAACAATGAAATACCACCAAATGTACGATATATGGACAGAGCGAAAGTAAGGAGAGCCACAGGCAAAGTAAATGTCGTTTTGAGTTGATTAAAACAGAATACATTATTCAAACAAACCAGCTAATCATAGCTGTTGCTAAAACTGTGACTGACATGGTAGGATACAAGCGGAAAACTGAAGAAATGAAAGGAAATGAAAAAAAAGAACCAAACTGGGGGAATAGAATACGAATGAAGTTAATAAAGACACAGAAAGAACTAGGGCAATTGAATAGGATAATGAAAGGAGAGTTCAAGAATTAGGTAGTAGTCAGAAAATTGAATGGACAGTACGAGTTAGAAGAAAGGGGAAAGTAAAGAGTACATGAATTGTCTCAACGGGTGACAGCGTTAAAGGCCAAAATGAAAAGATATGATAGTAGATGCAAAACTTTTGAACAGAATAGACTGTTCCAATCAAATGGGATGCGCCTGTTTGAGGAAATAGAAGGGGACCAACATCTGATTCCTGATGCGGGAGAAAGTAAAGTACTTTGGGGAGAACTAAAACAGGCCGGTGATACATAAAGAAAGTGCAGAGTGGCTAACAGAGGTAGAAAGACAACTTGCAACTGTGCCAAGACAAAAGGACGTCAACATACAGTGAGACTGAAGTTGAAAAAATTAGCAAATTGGAAAGGACCTGAAACAAAGTAGGGCAACAAATGACCACTTATTAGATGATAAAATGATAATTAGAAATTGTAAAGGTAGATTGACGGGACTGAATGTAGCATGGTTAGATTACAAAAAAGCATATGACATGGTACCGCACAATTGGATAAGTAAAACAATGAGCATGTTTGGAGTGGCAGAAAATATGGAGAAAATGGTTAATGAAAGCATGAAACATTGGAATACTGAATTAATTGGAGGAAAACAAAGACTCGGAAAAGTGAACATGAGACGTAGAATATTTCAGGTGATAGATTATCTCCATTGCTATTTGTACTGGTCATGATACGCTCAGTTTAATAATGCAAACAATTAGAATAGCTTACGATTTAGGAAAATCATATGGTCAGATAAATCATCTCCTTTTTATGGATGATATAAAGGTGTATGCAAAAAATGAGAAAACAGCTTGAAAGTATTATACATAGTGTTCGCATTTTCTCAAATGATGTAGGTATGGAGTTGGGGATCGGAAGGTGCGCTATTTTGAAAATGAAACGAGGAAGATTTGAAGGAAACTAGGGAATTGAAATGCCAGATGGGCAAACAATGAAAGTGGTTGAGAAAGGAGAGTGGTATAAGTACTTTTGGGATACTGGAAGCTGATGAAATAAAACATGAAAAAATGAAAACAAAATTACCAGTAGGGCGTATACAAGGAGAGTGATAAAATTATTACAATCAAAGCTGAACGCAAGAAATGTTATTGAAGCAATAAATGCAAGAGCAGTACCCATAATCAGATATGGTGTAGGAATTGTAGACTGGACCAAAAACGACATACATAAGCTTGACAGTAAAACCAGAAAGCTGTTGACAATGTATGGAGCTCACCATCCGAAGACTGATATCAACCAGCTGTACTTGAAGAGAGACCAGGGTGGAAGAGGCTTAATTACTGTAGAATAGTGTATACAGATGGAAAGAAAAAGCCTACTGGAATATTTAGAGAACAGCGCAGAAAAACAGCTAAAGAAGTGAATAAGGAGCATGTGATCAAGAGTAGTATAGGAGAAAAGGACAAGAATAAAATTTAAAAAGAGCACATTAGACAGTTTGAAGAGAAACCTTTGCATGGTCAATTTTGGAAAGCCATTGAGAATGTATGTGGGAAAAAATCCTGGGCTTCGTTAAAAAAGGGGCAATTGAAAAAAAAACAGAGAGCTTAATTATAACAGCCAGGATCAAGCGATAACAACAAACAACTTGAGGGAAATGTATATGGAGAGAATGTAGTCTGTGAAACTCGGAACGAGACAGTGGCACACATTGTTGCAGAGTGTCTCAAGTTGGCACAACAATAATATAAGAAATGGAGGCATGACCAAGTTGTAATAGTTTTACACTGGTAGCTTTGCCAGAGATGGGGATTTGAGATGGAGACACATGGTATGTTCATTGGGTCGAAAGAAAGGTGGAGTCAGAGAAATGTAAAATTTCAACCGGACAAGAAGCTAGAAAATAATAGATCAGAAATAACAAGAATAGACAAGGAAAAGCGAAGTTGCTTACTGATTGATCCATCATATCCGTTTGTTTCTAGAATCGTAAAGAAAGAGGACGAAAAACAAAACAAAACATACAATTCCTTGAAATTTGAAATTTGAACCTGAGTCAATTAATCAATAATTATTATGAAGATGTCGCACAGTACCCAATATTGTGATGTTGTAGATGATATTGTGTGTACCGGAGGGTTTGTACTGTCTGTCAAGTCACAACAAGGACCTCAGACAGAGTACTTTACGCAGAATGCATGCAATTCCAAGTAAAGCCGATTTTTGCAATACACTAACATTGTAGGGTATCTCTAACGTGCCCCGATGCTTCTTCAGGTTCGGTCGTATTGAACCCCTAATGCTCCGATGGCGACAGGGACAGCATTTATGTTTGATTCTCGCAGCTGCCACATCTTGGCGATCTCAATTTTCGGGTCTCCATATTTGTCGACCTTTTCTCTTTCTTTCATGACAATATTTTGATCTCCTGGCACTGCTACGTCGATTATTAGGCACTTTTTTGGTCCCTCCTAAAAGTTACTATATCTGGCCTTCGGTGCCCTAACACCTTATCTGTCTGGAAATCCCGGTGCTCTAACACCTTGTCTGTCTGGAAGTCCCAGAGGTTCTTTGCCTTCCCGTTTTCGTCCATTACCTTTTCCGGTGTTGGTACCAAGCACCCGTTACGTCATATCCGTAATTCCGGCATAGTAGCCAGTGCAGGTTTTGAGCTACCTTGTTGTGTCTGCGCTTGTACTCTTTCTGTGCAAGACTTTCACAAGCACTAATTGTGTGAGTCACACTTTCGACCTTTTTCGCACACATTCTGCAGAAGATCGTTGTACTTGTGTGGTAAATATACCTTTTCACTGAGTTGGTATTCAATGCCTGGTCGAGGGCAGCGATGAGTAGGTTTTCAGTCATCTTTTTTTGGTCACCTTTGCTGAGCCACCTCCACGATACTTCCTGGTCTTTTAAGTGTTTAGTTTAACAGTGTTTAGTTTCACCTTCCATACGGAGTAGTGTTTCTTTTCTCTCGTTGGCCATCCGTGAATGGAATCCATTAACACTCTCAACTCCATTGTTGGTAAATCCTTCTGCATTAGCAGCATACAGCAGCAGGTCTTGTTCGCTGTTTACCAAAATACTATGTCATGCTTCGTCTTTCACTGTCGATGCTCTCCCATACGCTAATCAAGATAGTCCACCTTTACACATCTTCATGTACAACCTGCGTTTGTTCGCCTTATGGTGGAGAGCACCAATCATTGTCGTCATCTTGGGTAGTGCGATCAATTTTGTCAATCTCCGCTCATGTCCATTTCAGAATGGATGCACTCTAGCGGACTACATCAACAGTCCATATTTTGATGGCAGTCACAATTTCCCTGCATTGAGTTTTGACTTGAAGAGAAATTTGAGGCCCTTGAAATATGTAGGGGTGAAAATGTCTTTCATTTCTCTGTGTAGGATATTGTCCAGCTCCAAGATCCCAAGGTACTTGTACCCATCATCATCCGGGTCTCCCATTCGCTCGCCTTTTGGAAGTTCTATATCCCTACATTCTACTCCTTTCCTTCGTTTCAAAGTGAACAACGCACACTTTGAGATCCCGAACTCCATTCCTATATCCCTGCTGCACATCTGAACAGTATATCCCTGCTGCACATCCGAACAGTTTCGACAGCACATCTGAACAGCCCCTCCATGTCAGACTCAGCTTTTGCGAACAGTTTTAAATCGTCCACGAAGAGAAGGAGGTTGAGACGAGGACCATTCTTCCTCAGCTCGTAGTGCGCGTTGACATTACGTAGAACTACAGAATGTGGGATCAATGCTATAACAAATAACAAATAGGAACAAGAATCTCCCCAGAAGATACCTCTTTTGATCGGTACCTCGGCTGTGCTGGTTGTTGCAGGAAAGACGTATTTTTCAACTAGGCATTCAGTTCTTGATCAATGCTCGCATGTTCCCAGCTATCCCATACATGTCAAGGATTTCCAGAATCCACGAGTGTGGTAACATGTCATAAGTCTTTTTAAAGTCTATTCACAAGTATTTTTGGTATCGTCTGCAGTTCTTCATTACAACCTTGTCTATCATAAGGTGGTCTTTGGTGGCCTTGGATCGTTTTCGGCATCCCTTTTATTCTACTGGGAGTAGATTGTTTTCCGCAAACAACGTTATATATCTTCTCTGCAGGTATGCCTGTCAACATGTTCCATAATAGATTAAGACAAGCAATGGGTCGTAATTACCAACCTCATTGCCCTTTGACCGATCTTTCATCAACAATGTTGTCTTCCACTCTACAATCCATTCCGGAACTGTACCACTCTGCAGGCAATTATCTAGTTGCAAACCAATTCATTTGTGTGTTGACCTAAACCACTTGAGCCAGTAGATCTGGATTCCATCTGACCCCGCCGCTCTTCAGTTAGCATCTTCCGTTGCTATGCATACATGATCCTGCTTTGGAGCCTAAGGGTGATGGAGCTCGGATCTCACGGCATGAATCCATCAGCACCGTGGTTGAAGGAAACTTCTTGCCCTCAGATGCCATTCCAAAATTTGCGGGTTTCCTCTGCTTCAGGCGGTTTGTTATCTTCTGTGTCTCCACCTAACTCTTAAAGATCTGCTTCTGGTTATTTGTGAATAACCTGTTTTGATGGAACTGCGATATTCGATCAGTGTAAGGTTGCATCTTCATTGCTTTTGGCCGAATGCGTTGTTTTAAGGTTTCGACAACAGTTTTGAACCATTTCATTTCTACATGGTATTATTTTTCAAGGTATGTTTTACAACCCTCTCTATTATTATTATTATTGTTGTTTTGGCACAGGTTCGATCTTATTCCTGGTAAGATTTTGTGGGTAGCGAGTTACTAC
>JAOPUL010006720.1:54222003-54232118 GCA_027564515.1 Octopus rubescens | reverse complement strand
ATGTTCACCCCCAGGCTCAAAATCAAGTGGTGTTGTGGGCGAGCTGCCGATTGCCACATGGCTGCACTTGCTGACATAAGCTAGACATAAGAGGAATTAAATGTTGTTTGCAAGAGAAAAGACTGCAATGGTTTGGCCATGTGATGCGGATGGAGGCTGAGAGCTCCATAAAGAAATGCTGTTCAAAGTGGACGGAACTCGTGGAAGAGGCAGAACAAAGAAGTCATGGGATGAAGTTCTGAGGGACGACCCGTATGCGCTGAAGCTTTCGGTAGAGATGACAAAGGACCAAGATACTTGGTGCATTGCGGTATTCGAAAAGACGCGCCCACATCGAGAGTCCTGTACTGGTTAGGCACCTGTGTAAAATCATCTACGTCGAGAGGTCCTGTTGCTATGAAGTGGCCGCAGCAAGATAGTCCTGTTGATATGAAGCGGCTGCATCAAGAAAGTCCTGCTGCTACGGCTGCTTTATAGCGTCCTAGTGGCGGAGAAGCGGCCACACTGTGAGTCTGGGCTAAGAATGGGAGCTGAGTCAAGATTAGAGTCTTAGTGCCAAGAAGCAGCTGCATCGAAAGTCCTATTGCTACGAAACAGCAGCATCAAAAGTCCAAGGGCCATGCTGAGTCCTGTTGCAAAGAAGCGGCTGGGTCAAGAGCCCTGTGGCTAAGAAACAGCCACATTGAGAGTCTTGTGTTAAGAAGCGGTTGCGTCGTCCAGTCCTGTGGCTAAGAAGTGGTTGCATCGAGAAAAGCTGCAGCATCGATAAGAAGCAGCCACATCGAGAGTTCAGTTGCTAAGTAGTGGCTGCATCAAGAAAGTCTGGCTGCAATGAAGCGGCGGCATCAACTAAGTCTTGCTGCTTGAGGCGGCAGCATCGACAATGTCTTGTTGCTTGAGGCGGCCGCATCGACAATGTCTTGTTGCTTGAGGCGGCAGCATCGACAATGTCTTGTTGCAGCATCAACAAGTTTTGTTGCTTGAGGTGGCAGCATCAACAAGTTTTGTTGCTTGAGGTGGCAGCATCGACAAAGGCTTGTTGCTGGAGGCAGCAGCATCGACAAAGGCTTGTTGCTTGAGGCGGCAGCATCAACAAAGTCTTGTTGTTTGAGATGGCAGCATCGATGAAGGCTGTGGCTGGAGGCGACAGCATCGACTAAGTATTGTTGCTTGAGGTGGTAGCAGCGACAGTCTTGTTGCTTGAGGCAATAGCATCTAGAGTCCTGTTGCTGGAAGCAGCTGCATCAAGAGCCCTGTTGCTAGAAGCGGCCACATCGAAAGTCCTGTTGCTAGAAGCGGCCGCATCGAGAGTCCTGTTTCTAGAAGCGGCCACATCGAGAGTCCTGTTGCTAGAAGCAACCGCATCGAGAGGCCTGTTGCTAGAAGTGGCTGCATCGAGAGGCCTGTTGCTGGAAGTAGCCGCATCGAGAGTCTTGTTGCTGGAAGCGGCCGCATCGAGAATCCTGTTGCTGGAAGTGGTCACATCGAGAGTCCTGTTGTTGATTGACAAAGTCTTGTTGCTTGAGGCGGTAACATCGACAATGCTGCGTGAGGCGGCAGCATCAACAAAGTCTTGTTGCTTGAGGCAACAGCATCAACAATGTCTTGAGGTGGCAGCATTGATAAAGTCTTGTTGCTTGAGATGGCAGCATTGACAAAGGCTTGTGGCTGGAGACGGCAGCATCGACAAAGTCTTGTTGTATGAGGCGGTAGCAGCGACAGTTATGTTGCTTAGGGTGACAGCATAGAGAGTCTTGTTGCTAGAAGTGGCTGCAACGAGAGTCCTGTTGTTAGAAGCTGCCGCATCGCGAGTCCTGTTGCTAGAAGTGGCCACATCGAAAGTCCTGTTGCCAGAAGCAGCTGCATCGAGAGTCCTGTTGCTAGAAGCGGCCGCATCAAGAGTCCCGTTGCTGGAAGCGGCCGCATGGAGAGTCCCGTTGTTGGAAGCAGCCGCATCGAGAGCTCCATTGCTGGAAGTGGCCGCATCTAGAGTCATGGTGCTAAGAAGTGGCTGGTCTCAATCGTCCCAGCTCAATATGTCCGTCTGTTGGGTGCCACGTAAAAGCACTTGTGTCGGTGCCATGTAAAAGCATCAGCAATGAAAGTCCGGTGCTGGTGGCACGTTAAAAGCACCCAGCACACACTGTAATGTGGTTGGCGTCAGGAAGGGCATCCAGCTTTAGAAACCAAGCCAAATCAGACTGGAACATGGTGTAGCACCCTGCTCCACCGGTCAAACCGTCCAACCCATGCCAGCATGGAAAACAGAAGAAGGAGGAGGAGGAGGGGGAGGAAGAAGAAGAAGAAGAAGAAGAAGAGGAAGAAGAAGAAGAAGAAGAAGAAGAAGAAGAAGTAGTAGTAGTAGTAGTAGTAGTAGTATACAAAAATTAGGGGTAATATCTGGATAAATGTGTATGTATCTAGACAATGGTGAAGCGATTAATGCACATGAGAAAGATCATCTAGGGATACCAGAACTGAAAGAATGTGGGTTGGAAAGAACTTTATTGAAACATGCTACACTACAGTTGTTTGACAAAAGAATTTGAGGGTTGGAAGACAGCTGAAGCTTAGCTAAAAGTTTATTGTGCAAGACCTGGTCAAGGATAACAATATCACTTTAACAGAAGTTCTCAAAATCAAAAGATCATTGGTAGATCTTCAGAAACTATACTAATAATCAATGTGAAGATAAAGAAACCTATGATGACAGAAAAGAGGTTTATTTATGATTGTTTCCATCAGTTCTGAGATGCTGCAATGAACCAAGTTTTAAAAAAGAACAACCTATTCAACATTCACTCTTCAGTTTCCTTTCTTTTTCATTACATTTCCATATTTGCATGAAATGTGCAATTGTATATAAATTCAGATATTACTAAAGAAAATAGTTTGATTTGAAACTCCTTTACACAATTAACTACATAAATAAAATTGGTATTTACTAATAGCCAGGCAGACTGCAAATAGTATAATATACTTTCACTAAAGATAGGAAACCAACTTGTAATTATATAGTCAGCAATCTAGAAACTTTAAGCTTGACATCGCTGCAGTTATGTCTCATTTACATTAAAAATTGTAGAAATAAAATTTAAATTTTACAAGTAAATTTTAAACCTAACATTTACTGTACAGCCACTCCTATTCCATTACATAACTGAAATATTTGACCCAACATTTAACAAATAGAAACAAGGAGTTTTTCTCAATACATGTTGAGCAAATATTGTTTTAAATGTTCAGCATTGCTATTAGTCAACAAATAAAATAAAATGTTACAGTATATCTATGTATGTGAATATAATTCTATTGCATTTCATTTAGTTTGTATATCAGTAGGTGAATAACGTGTTGAATAAAATTAGGTTACAGAATTAATATGCATATAATTTATAAAACAAGAAAAAATTCTAAACATAAATATATTTCTTTTGCTTAATTGGTTAAAAAAAATGCAGATTCCCTAGTTTCTGCAGCGTTTGAGATATTTGCTCAGACACTGAAGCAAATCAGGCAAACACACAGAACAAAAACAATGACACCTAATATTTATATAAAAACCTTGCTATTTCCTAATGATGTATGCAACATATTACTCTTCTCAACAATTTACTCTTCTCAAAAAAGATAAAACTTACGCATTACTAGAAAACTGTAAATGCTACCATAATTAAATAACTACAGAATTTGTCAGCTTCTAGAAATTAATATTTTATTAAAATATTTTGAATCATAAGAAAAGCAAACTTAAGATAAAGACAAATTATTAATGTCAAACATTATATTTTTTTTAAATGTGTCCTTACCACATGTCATCTTCCCACTGATGAAATCTGGATCTTTTTTAACGTCTGCTATGGCAGCCAGTGGAAGGCCCCAGTTGGCAACTGGAATAGGAAAGTAAGAGATAATAATATTATAAATGATATAGCATAAAATTAGCAGCAATGATGATAATGATGATGGTCATCGTCATCATCATCATTATCATCATTTTGTGTTGGTTTTTCCATGTTGGCATGGGTTGGATAAGCTTCTCCAGTACACCACCTTGCTATTTGTTATATGATTCTTTGCCATCATCTATTTGTAGGATCCAATTACCCAAGATCTGCCACTTCTTCCCACATTTTCCTAGTGCCAATAAAGAAGCTTTTATGTGGTTGCTTCCAAATATTCCTCAAATTACACCCTACTGTCTTAAAAAAGGGACACAGTGCATAACAGGGTCCTGGAAACATAGGAAAAAGATGGGATGGTTACATCTGGAAACCTTTTCATCATAGATCAAGAGTAACCTGAAGGTTCATTCCACTTACTCAGCTTTACTTCAGACATATTACATATCTGTACAGTGCAGTCATCTCTCTTATATGCTGTTTCCTCTGCTACCCATTTTTCTTTTATTATAGCTCATCTGTGTACTGTCATTCTTGTATGAAAATGCTATACATCCACCAGAGCATGCTTACCTCATTTTCTTCCAACAAGCACACATTTTTCTCATTGCCTATGTTTTACACTGATACACAGGCACCATAGAATATGCCCTGCACTTAGAGAAAGAAACCCTTTATTTCCTTCAGAATAGTTGCCTGAACTTTTTCAACCCTACAACACCCATTGCTACCTAATAAAGTCACCTAGCTCTTGACTGTGTTTAGTGGTCTTTCTGGACAGTTTAAAAAATTCAGTTAATGGGTGCTCTTACTGCTAACTATTCTTGAGTGCCTACTACATACAAAATCCTTCTTCACAGTATTAATTTTTATTCAGAGTTACTGCTCTCCGAGATGGGTGACCTTCACTACTACTTGTCGCCTCTGTGTGATTAAGGTAGAACTGTTTTGTGTACACGGCTCAGTTTTTCAGAGTACTCAACTTCCTAGATGGATTGCATTCAATACAGCTTGGCAGTCACATCTCTCCATGATGGAGAGAGTAGGTTTAGAGGGTTTTTAGTTACCAAGGAAGATCTTGCTGAGGATGTAAAGCAAATGAGCATAAGGATGTCTCCATTATGAGAGAAGGGAGACTTGTGATGATAGTCTGAAAATAACACAGTCTCAATGGAAATATAGGTGGTGGGAGCTGGAGGGCAGTATATACCAATTATCTATGCAGATGTATGTTGCCACCTGTAATTCAATTCTTACAGTACATTGAATATATACTTCATGTTCTTTGCTCACTGGTTCATCAATGATAGTGAATGTCTTTTTTTTTTACTTGGACACTTGTTTCAAGAGAAAGTCTTGTCAGATGCTAGCAAAATTGTTCAAGAGTGAATGAAATAGATTGATATCAATTCTGCAGACAGATACGGTAAATCTAAAATTTTTCACAGTGAAAGTTCTAAGTAAATACAATAAATATAAACATTATTCACTTAGTGAATCCAATTCTTGCAGTGTTATAACATCTGATCAACACTTCACATCACTCACTCATTAATCAATGACAGAGAGATGTCTTTCTTCATTTGGACACTCATTTCATCAATGTTAAAGTGTTTTTGGAAGCTAGTAAAATTGTTCAAGAATATTAAACTTACATCCAATACTAAATCAACTCACTCCTCTCCAGCCTTCAAAGATCTTTTATGGTCAATATCCATACAATATCACAATCCTTAAGCACATTTCATACAGTTTGTTTTTTTACATAGAGAGAGAAATTTTTTTTTGTTTTTAAGAAAAGTAACAGCTCTCTGAATGCCTCAACACATGTAGCAGATCGTTTCTGTTATTTAGATATTTTCTTAAATCATCTAAATAACAGAAACTATCTCAATACATTTAGTGAGCTTTCTAAACAGTTCATGGATGATTCTACAGTTAATCAATTTTGTGCATCTATCATATCTAAAATACTAGTTTTGTCATCCTACCAGAGACACCATTTAGATATTGTGTGTACCCACCATTTTCATTGAGTACACTATTTCAAGTTCTTACCTGAACTTTTTTTAGAGCAAAGGTCACTTACCACATGACACTGAAATGTTTCACCCTCTGTTATGAACTAGTACTTAGGTTTTAGCAATGTTTATCCAGAAGCATTAAGACTCTATACTCTTTGTCTGTTTGAAGCTCTTTCCTTTTTTTAGGAAAATGAGACTAAATACTCTCAGATTCTCTGTCATATCTTGCAGGTAACCCTCTGAATTATATATCAATATCTAATACAAAAGCATAACTATTTTAAGCAAACCAATAGCGATTCAACACTCCTAATGGATAGGAACAGTAGTCTGTAAGGACTGCTTTGACTGACAAGTCTCAATTGTTCAGTTAAAGCTTTGATCACAGGAAATGAAAGATACAAATTAAGTTTTAGGACTTAAAGGGTTGTTACTTTAGCAATACTACAGATTGTGCCAACAATATCTGTGACAAGATTTTCAGTGATTGGAAGATAATGGTTAAAAGTTTACAGTAGCAAATTCTTCAAGAACATGCTGCCTATATATATAATGCATTTGAGTACAAATGAACTATGATAGTGAGTAACACAGAAGGGTAAAAAAAACTGCAACATCTAACTTGTAAAGAGAATCAGGCAAAGGACTGGTTTAGCCTTGAAGTTGTTAACAAAAGTAGACTATGTAAGATTTATAATGAAATAATGAAGCAATCAAATAAAGTTCTAGAATATATACAATTGGAGAGGAAATATCCAACCATCAACATGAAAAAGCATAATCATCAACATGCAGATGTGGTTTCAGAAAGAAAGATATAGTATTATAGGGTTTTTATACTTCCTATAACCATAAAAAAACTGTTCAATAAGTAATGTACTATAAATAAATGGTTTAAATATATGAATTTACATCAATTTATATGTAGTCTCAGTGTGAAATTTTACTCCATGAAAGCTATTTCAGCAACTTGGGATGCTGATTGAGTTGACAGGTTTTATTGGTACTTAAAAATTCAAGCTCTAATTTCCTTCCCAAGTTGCCAGGTAGAGCAGATAATTTACTAAGATGTAAACAAGTATACACCTAGGAGCAACTTAATTACATAATGGCACAAGGTTGATAGATGGGCAATATTTAACAACTTAAGTGAGGAATTTAGTGTGAAGGCTGGAGTCCACCAAGGCTCAGTTCTCAGCTCCCTCCTATTCATCCTCCTAGTCCTACAAGCCATCACAGAGAAGTTTAAAACTGGTTGTCCATGGGAACTCCTATATGCTGATGATAGCTCTCATAGCTGAATCCATAGGGGAATTAGAGAAGAAATTTCAGTAATGGAAGCTAAGCTGGAAATTGAGAGACCGTAAGGTAAACCTAGAAAAGACAAAGGTTTTAGTAAGTAGGAAAGAAGACAGGACTCAGGTGCTGAGAAATGGTGTTGCTCAATATGCAGAAAAGATGTAGGTATAAACTCCATATGCTTACATATATGTAAGCTATGGATACACAAGGAATCAGTGGCAGACTATCTGAAAATAACAGCTTCATATGTGGTAGATGCACTGGAGCAGTCATATGAACACACAGGAAATTGAGTCTCTTAAATACCCAGATGGCTCACTAGAAGTACTTTATAGCTTTTGTTACTTGGGAAAATGTAATTAGCAAGGGAGGCAGCTGCTCTGAAAGCACAATAGCCAGAGTAAGAACAGGGGAAATGTTCAGAGAGCTGCTAGCAACAAAGGTCTTTTCCCAGAGTGAAAGGCAGACTATATGATGCTTGTGTTAAAATTGCAATGCTGCATGGTAGTGAGACATGGGCTGTGAATGCAGAGGATATGAGAAGACTGGAAAGAAATGAAGCTAGCATGCTCTGTTAGATTTGCAATGTAAGCATGCATAAATATCATTGTATAAATGTGCTGAGAGAAAGACTGGGCATAAGAGAAATCAGATGTAGTGTGCAAGAAATAAGACTGCACTGGTACAATCACATGATACATATGGATGAAGAGAGCTGTATAAAGAAGTGCTGATTACTGAATGTGAATGGAGTTTGTGGATGAGGAAGACCCAAGAAGACATGTGATGAAGTGGTGAAGGTTGACCTCAGAACCTCACAAAGGAAATGACAAAGGACCAGGATATCTGGTGATACAAGGTTCTTGTGACCCCCCTCCCCCCATCATGATGCAACTGACTTCTGGAAGCACTGCATCGGTATATATTGTATATATATATATGCATACATATGTGGTATGTGTGTATACATCATCATCATCATCATTTAACGTCTGTTTTTTCATGCATGCATGGGTTACACACACACATATATATTATATATATGAGCACCCCAATTAATAAATCCCCTGCTCATGTTGCCCTCCCCCACACCATATCTACAGCAGCTCTTTCCCCCATCCCAACCCCAATACTAATTTTCTCTCTTGCTACCCAGAACCATCTCACTTGTTAGTCAGTCTTCATATTGTTCTCCACACCCATATGTTACAGTGGCCATCTTTCCTCAAACCACCAAATTATCTCTCCTTACACCCATTTTATGTCTTTAATCTGTTCCTGCAGCCTACATGTCATCTCAACAAGAATGTAAACAACAAAATATAAACAACAAAATTTAAACAAACCTCACAAGCTTTGGACAGATGTATTTCCTTCCTTTCCAAGAACAACAACACCAATAATAATAATGGCCTGATGCAGTTATAGGCAGTGGCTCTCATGGCTTCTCATCTTAACTAATTGGAAGTGTTATCAATGCCCTGAAGCAATACTAGGCAGTGGCTCTCATGGCTTCTGATCTTAACTGATCACAAGTGTTATCATGTACATATTTTGCCTTTGTGTAAAAGATAGGTTACAGCAAATTTTCTGCTCAGTACCACAGATTTTCTTGTCAGTTACTTGACCTAAACCAGTTGAGCTTGTCCCTTAGTGGCCGATGGTATGTGTATCTCTGATCACGTGCAGGTGTAGTGGGGAAGCATCATAGCCATGTGTTGAGAGGAATTCTTTGGGGTTTGAATAATTCACCTCTGGAAATATGGGTGTTTCGTTCACCATCCTTAAACAACCCTTATTCAGGGACCTTTTGAGTGGGATGAGCTACTCAACCTGAAGAAAATTCTAACTAGGCCCCACCTGCAAGATCATGTGCTGTTTATCTTGATATGAGGTCACCATGTCGTGCACATATGGTTGTGATGCATGTGCCTGGTGTACCCTTTATAAGACAAGTAGTCATGATGGGTATATTGGGCTTCATATATTTGTACCCCAGCGTCACTTTGATGGCATGCACTGCTCTCTCTCACTTAATAATGATGATAATAATAAATGCTCTAAAGCAATACCAGGCAGCGGTTCGCATGGCTTCTGATCTTAACTGACTGGAAGTGTTAACATGTACATATTTTGTCTTGAGCTCTACAGCAAATATTCTGTTCAATACCACAGATTTGCTTGTCAGTTGCTTGACCATAACCAGTTGAGCATGTCCCTTAGTGGCTGACAGTATATGCATCTCTGATCACGTGCAGTAGTGGGGAAGCATCATAGCCATGTGTTGAAAGGAATGCTTTGGGGTTTGAATAATCCACCTCTGGAAATATGGGTTTAGCAGCATTTTGTCCATCTTTTCATTCTGGGTTCAAATTTTGCCTTTCATCCTTTCAGGGTTGATAAAATAAGTACCAGCACTGGCGCTGATATAATTGACTAGCGCCCTCCACACAAATTTCCAGGCTTTGTGCCTATAGTAAAAAAAAATATTATTTAAATGTCATTTCTACTTGCATGAGTTATTCATTTCTATATTAAATTTTAATATAATAAACTTACCTGGTCCCCAAAAGTGCTACAAAAGAAAAAAAAAAATCATGAATAGATATTCAAATGATTTTGAGTTATAGAAATAATTCAGCACTTCTTGAGAAACAGACAGACAAAAATGATAATTAATTAAATACGATATGAGTCATACTTCACAGAATGAATTGGTATGAGGCTAATAAAAGCATTATATATATGTGTAGACAGCACAAATAGTCATATTTATAAATTAAAAAAATCAAAATAAACATAGGCGCGGTGTGGCTGTGTGGTAAGAAACTTGCTTCCCAACCACATGGTTCCGGGTTCAATCCCACTGCGTGGCATCTTGGGCAAG
>JAOPUL010006720.1:54123027-54139809 GCA_027564515.1 Octopus rubescens | reverse complement strand
TCCCAGCTAGCATATATATATATATATATATATATATATATATATATATTCAAATATGAAGTAGAAGCAGCTCTAGTGTAATATATATTAACACCAATATATACTTAATATATATGCCTTGTGTATTTGCTGGAGGGTTGCAAACAGCGTGGTGGAGAATAAAATCTTTCAAAGCGCCAGATTTTCGTATGTGTTGTATAAATTTGTATATGGTGGTGTGTATGTTCTCTTCATTTTGTTTTTTTCTCCTCCTCCTCCTCCTTGTATATTTGTGTGTGTGTATATAGATGAGGGTGTTGATCTTTTAGTATAACAGTGGGCTCTGCTGCATGCTGCAATGCAAGCTTAAAAACCAATTGGAGTAGAAAGTTAGGGAGAAAGAAGTCATTTATAAGAAAACAAAAATAGTAATAATAATAATAATAATAATAGCTAAAATAAAATGAAACAAAATTGAACCATTCCCCCTACCCCACAAGTATTATTGGAATGACAAGTTCAGCAGTGACAATGTTGTGACCCCTGAAAATAGATTCTTCTGTGTCTATAGCAGTTGTGACTATGGGCGTTTTGTTTATCTCACCCATCCACTACTCTCAGTCTTAGAAAGCTCAGCTTTGCACCTAGTATCTGATTACTGATGAGGTAGAATTTAGTAACAATAGCAACAACTGTAGCAGTAGGGACAGTAACATCATCATCATCATCATCATCCTTTAAAACAGTAACATTAATTTATTTTAATGATGATCATGTAAACTAATATAAAGCTTCTTCTATGTTTCATTATGTATATATAAACATATACAAACACATGTATTAGTGTGTTTATATATATATATATATATATATATATATATACACATACACATCAAAACCGGTTATATTTTATAAAAGTCACTCAATGTAACATATATATAAAACAATTTTTAAACATACTTCCGTGCTGTTTCCTACCTTTATTATTATTTTTTTTTCTCTCTCTCTCTCTCTCTCTCTCTCTCTATATATATATATATATATATATATATATATATGTTTGGAATTTATACTTCCCTCTCTCTTTCTATCTATCATTGTTGTAAAGACCTTTGCTTAGATATAGCTCGATGTTAACTTCTTCAAATTGCAGAATAGAATGATGAATTCAAAATAAAAATTAAAAGTGAAATGGAGTTTCTATTTCTTTATGTGAATAAAATCTTAAATAATTAATCTTTTTTTTCCTTTTGTAGTGCTTAGAAAAAATATCTCACAATGAGTGTCCGGTTTGTCTTCAGAATCTGCACACTTCCAGAAAACCATCAAGGATCCCTAAATGTCGGCATATGATTCATGAGTAAGTTGGTGAAAACGTTTGTTCCTGACATTTCTGACAAAAAACACATATGGCTGTGTAGTTAAAAAAATTTCCTTCCCAATCACATGGTTTTTGGTTCAGTCCTGCTGTGTGGCACCTTGAGCAAGTGTTTTCTACTGCAGCCCTGGGTCAACCAAAGCCTTGTGAGTGAATTTGGTAAACAGAAACTAAAAGAAGCTCATATTATATAATTATGTGTGTGTGTGTGTGTGTGTGGAATGAGTGTATGTTTGTGTTTCCTTGTCTTCACATCAGGTGGTAGTTGTAAACAAACATCACTGTTGTACAAGCAGTGCCATTCATTTCCAATATTCTGTGAGAAGATGTCTGGCAATAAGGAAATATTATCTTGCTTGGAAACAGGTAAGGGTTTGCAACAGGAAGGGCATCCAGTCATAGAAAATCTGCCTCAATAAACCCCATCCGACCTATGCAAGCATGGAAAAGTGGACGGTAAAATGATAATGATGAATTGGATTTTGTTGTGTATGTTTTTTTTTTTACTACCTTTTAATTCCTTAGCATAATGGGTTTATATTCCTACAACCAACTGACTATTATAAAATGTCCATAAGTTCTATTTGTTAACAAAATATTGAAAAATACATTTATTCATCATCATCATCATTTAACGTCATCATCATCATCATTTAACCCATGCTGGCATGGGTTAGACGGTAATTAATTCAAAAACAATTTATCTGTATAATTTTTCTTTTCTTTTTTTTTTTCATAGGGAGTGCTTTAAAAAACTTTTTCAATATGGGTATGTATTTGTTTTATTTGTATTTCCCCCTGCTTTTGTATTTTCTGGTTGCTTTGAAACAATTTTGCAGCTTTCTGTTTAACGAATACTTTGTTAGATAAGATGTTTGCTACTTCCATGTATTGTTTATATTATAGTCCTCTAGGCCATAACAGGAGTTTTAAACTGGTAACCTGTGGGAAGACTTGAATGCTGTTGACCTAAATCTGTGAAACATTAAGAAAAGAAATTTTGAGCTTCGAAGTAAAACTTAGATATAATAGAATTAAACTTAGCAAAATGTTAATTAGAAGGAAAGAGAAGACAGAACTCTACCATCTGAGAAGTTGGCTATGCTCTGCATCAAGGGCTGGGTACTCCATCGGTTACATCGATGAGTATTTCAATTGATTCGGTCAACAGAACAGCCTGCTTTCGAAATTAAAGTGTAAGTGGCTGAGTACTCCACAGACACGTGTACCTGTAACATAGTTCTTAGGGAGATTCAGTGCGACACAGAATGTGATAAGGCTGGCCCTTTTGAATTACAGGAACAACTCATTTCGGCCAGCTGAGTGGACTGGAGTAACGTGAAATAAAGTGTCTTGTTCAAGGACATAACATTCTGTTGAGAATTGAACTCATGCCCTAACGATTGTGAGCCGAATACCCTAACCACTAACCTACATACCTTGATGTGTGTGTGTATATATATATATATATATATATATACACACACACACACACACATACACACACACATATATATATATGATCATCTTTTAACATCCGTTTTCCATGCTGGCATGGGTAAAACCATCACCATCAACCTAGTGGTATTGTTTGTTTCCAGTCTTCCGTGAAAAGCATTTCTGGTCCTGGGAAAATATTACCTTACTTGGAAACTGGTGTGGGTTGGCCAAGCGTATTTGGCCACAGAAAATCAGCCTCAATAAATTCTGTCTGACCCATGCAAGTATGGAAAAGTGGACATTAAAACAATGATGATGCTTGAATTATTGTGAAGCTTTTTTTTTTTTTTTTTCCCCAGCCATTTTGCATGTCCTATCTGTGGTACATCGATGACTAATATGTCTCATATTTGGAAGCTGAAAGATGAAGAAGTCAAACAAACTGAAATGCCTCAAGATTATAAAGAGATCAAGACAAATATTCTTTGCCGTGATTGTCATAAGGTAAGACTGCAGTCACTTGCTTGTTAGCTTCTATCTTTTAATTGTTTCAGTCATTAGACTGTAGCCATACTGGGGCACCACCTTGAAGAATTTTCAGCTGAATGAATCGACCCCAGGTCTTATTTTAATTTTTTTTTGTAAAGCCTGGTACTTATTCTATTGGCCTCTTTTGCCGAATGGCTAAGTTACAGGGACCTAAACATACCAACACCAGTTCTCAAGCAATTGTGAGGGACAGGCACACACATACACGCACACATATATATATACACCGTCCAACCCATGCCAGCATGGAAAACAGACGTTAAAGGAAGATGATAATGATGATGATATAAGTAATGAACAATAAACAACAACAACAGTCAAGAGGACACACATGTAGAGTGTGTATGTATATATATATATGACAGGCTTCTTTCAGTTTCCATCTAACAAATCCACTCACAAGTCTTTGGTTGGCCCAAGGCTATAATGGAAGACGCTTGCTCAGCACTTTGGGCAAGTGTCTTCTACTATATAGCCCTGGGCTGACCAATGCCTTGTAAGTGAATTTTGTTGAAGGAAACTGTATGGAGGCCCATGGTATTTATCTGTGTGTGAGTGCCTTTGTGCTTGTGTCCCACCACTGCTTGACAACCAGTGTTGGTTTGTTTACATCCCTATAATATAGTGGTTTGACAAAAGAGACTGATAGAATAAATACCAGATTTAAAAATAAGTACTGGGATTGATTTGTTTGACTAAACCTGTCAAGGCAGTGCTCCAACATGGCCACAGTCCAATGACTGAAACAAGTAACAGATAAAAGATATAAAGATACATTATTTGTAGAATTATCCAGATAATTCTCTACAATTATTTGTAATGACTCTGTATTCTCAGACTGTTGTTATATTTTACATTGGCTAGGAGTTGAAGTGCTCACACACACACTGTAAAAAGCAGTGTTCTTTCTGTATAATATAATGTTTGCCCCACCACCTTTTACTTCCAACTTCATTCTTAAAAACCCGATGCTTTAAAACCTCCACATAGATGCTCAACTTACTAGAAATAAGTCAAATCTCACTCATATCGCATGCTGCTATCTTAAAAAGAATGTGCACATTATCATCATCTGTTTTCCATGCTGGCATGGGTTAGACGGTTTGACTGGAGACTCGTAAGCCGGAGAACTGTGCCAGGCTCCATCCAGTCCATTATGGCTTGGTTTCTATGGTTGGATGCCCTTCTTAACACCAACAACTCCAGAGAGTGTACCGGGTGTCTTTAATGTGTCACCGCCATGGGTGTTTTTAATGTGTCCCAGCATGGGTATATTTAACATGTCACTGGCACGGGTGTATTTAATGTGTCACCAGCATGGGTGTTTTTAACGTGTCACCGGCACGGATGTTTTTAATCTATCACCAGCATGGGTGTTTTTAATGTGTCACCAGCATGAGTGTTTTTAACGTGTCACTGGCATGGGTGCTTTTAATGTGTCACCGGCATGGGTGTTTTTAATGTGTCACCGGCATGGGATAATGTAATTCTAGATATACTATGCATGATCAGAGCATGCAGCAGTTAAACAACTTCGACCCTAACGTGTTTTCACCCACATTACTATCTTCAGCTACTTTAACCTCATCTTTTAAGCTATCAAACCTTTTGCTCTCAAAACATTACCAAAATTCATAGTACCAACTTCAAAATAATTTTCCGTCCCAATTGAGATTTTTACTTTGGAAATGATAATGATCATCATCATCATTTAACGTCCCTTTTTCTGTGCTGGCATGGGTCGGACAGTTTGACACAAACTGACCCAGAGGACTGCATCCAGCTCCAATGTCTACTTTGGCATCGTTTCTACAGTTGGATGCCCTTTCTGACGTCAATGATTTCACAGAATGTATTGGGTGCTTTTTACATAACACCAGCACTGGTGAGGTCACCAAGTACATAAGCAGAATCATAAACATACCACTGCTTAACCAATCTCTGCTAACTTCTGCCATGTCACTTTGCACCTTCCATCAGTAAACCTAATCGATTATCTGGTTTAACATGACCACCTGGCCCTTAACTACCTTTAGCAGAGTCCACTTTGTTGCAACATTCAAGCTAGATCCCCAGTCAGAGGTTAACTATGTCCCATCAGTCTCAGAGCTCCTGAGAAAATAGGGTCATCTATGCAATCCTCCTTCGTTTGACTTAGCCATTAACAAAAATCTTCTTGGAACATAATCCTTATTTGAATGTTTTTTTCTTCACAATGATACTGTCGTTGCACGTAACTATGCCTGCTGGCCAACTGCATTACTAAATGCACTTCAGAGAATTATTGCAAATAGTATCAGAAAAGCTTTTTGCAAGTTTCTCATGTAACCCTTCTGATCAAATACACATTTTGTGGACTGCACACAGTGAACTAATCACTTGCGTAGAAGCGTCCTCATCAGCCATAAGTGTTCACTTGTCTCTAACACACACACACACACACACACTCTAACAACTCTAGCCCAGAAGAGAGCCTTTATGCTATCACTTAATCTGTTGAAGGTAGCAGTGAAACCTTATGGCTTAATGGTTAATGTATTTGGCTCACAATCGTAAGGTTGTGAGTTTGATTCCTGCCAGTGCACTGTGTCCTTGGGCAAGACACTTTATTTCACGTTGCTCCAGTCTACTCAGCTGGCAAAAATGAGTTGTACCTGTAATTTGAAGGGCCAACCATGTCACACTCTATGTCATACTGAATCTCCCTGAGAACTACATTAAGGGTACGCATGTCTGTGGAGTACTCAGCCACTTGCACGTTAATTTCATGAGCAGGCTGTTCCGTTGATCATATCAACTGGCACAGTCATCGTATCCGATGGAGAGCCAGGCCTAAAGGTAGCAACTGAGTCTCCCTCAAATTAAACTCTACAGTTTTTAAAGAAAAAGGACATATTAGACAATATAGTTCCTGATATACAAAAAGACAAGATGGCCATGGGCTGGAATACTTTTGATTATAGGCATTCATGATCAGGCCTTACCTGGGGCTAAACAACTATTATACTCCAAAAATCTGTATTTCCCTGGCTTTCCTTTTGCATTTATCTATAATCTATATGTTTCATTTTTGTATTTAGTTTGCAAGATTCTTGAAGTGTACTGATGTGTTGAAACCAATATTATTGTATCTTGGCAGGGTCACTATGTCATTAATGAACTAATGCTTCATCATCATCATCAGTTAGCATCCGTTTTCCATGCTGGCAAGCCGGGGAGCTGCACCAGACTCCAGTCCGTTTATGTTTGGTTTCTACGGCTGGATGCCCTTCCTAACACCAACCATTCTAGAGAGTGTACTGGGTGTCTTTAACCTGTCACTGGCATGAGTTTTTATTATTGGTAAATGACCCTCTCGAGATACAACTAAATAATATATATGTATATTGATAATACATATTAGGCGCATTTTAATCATTTATTTTTGTTTGTTTCAGCAAAATGTTGTTGATCTTCACTTTTTAGGACTAAAGTGTCCTGACTGTGGCTCTTACAACACCTGCCAGTAATCCTGATTCTGTTTGGTTTCTACGTGGAAACATCTGATGCCATAATTTGGTTGTGATGACCAGTGATTATAAAGATTATATCTCTATATTTTTTTTTTCTGTATTCACAATCAAACCAGCATAAACATTCATTTTAGTTTCAAATAATAGCTCTCCATCTACTGACTCTCATTTTTCCCCCCTTAAATTAGATCTTTATAGTGGGACTGTATATCGCAACATCACTTGTTGAATTAGATTTATCTCAGAATTATCAAACTATTTTGCTAAATAGTAAGGGTTTTTGTTTTGTTTTGCTTACTCTAAAGACTAGATAGTTATGCTAATCTGGAGATGCAGTTTTTCGGCATAGAGTGTCTGCCAGTCTTGACATCAAATATTTAGTTTTAAAAGGAGAAAAGGACAACTATTATTTGTTCCTCTAGTGACACATGATTGCAATTTATTTTACCAATTGGTAGTATAAAGTGGCAAATTAAATTGAGCTGATAGGAATTAAACTAATTCATCGCCTTAACCAATGAATGATCATGGCTAAACAATAGTACTTCTGTACAGATGACAACTCTATAATTTTCATATGAACAGACTGCTTTAGTTTATTTTTGTTTTAAATCTTTATCAATGCCTTTTCTCTTTTATCTTACCAAAACGTATTTATTTGAATAGAATATTTTTTCTTCTTTTGTAAGATATGCTTGAAATTTTACACATAGCTTAAACATGAAAAAAGTTTTTTTTTTTAAATGTATGTTATAGTGATATGTAAAATAAATTTTCCTTACATTACTTGAGGGATTACCTATCATCTCGCCTTATTGCTTTTTTACTCTTAATCCTTTAGCATTTCGGTCACATCTGGCCCAAATATTCTACCTATTTTATGTTCAAACTGGCCAGATCTCGCCTCTCACACTAGCTCGATAATGTCATTCTTAAAATAAACAGTTACATCATAAAAATCTCAAAACCTCATTATAATGCCTGATTAATTCAAAACAATGTAAATAAGTGTTACATTTGATAGAATAATGTGAATGCCACACAGTTAAGTGAAAAGATTTTATGTTAGATGAACAAAAATATTTCCCTGGGAAATTTTTAAATTATCAATTTTGTATGCATGTCCTGCCATTATATAAACCATCTTGTCATTTTGTGTACAAATCATGTATATCTCTCAAAAATACATGTATACAACGAAAACATAACAAACTCCATACCCTTTGTTGAATAACATATCTTTTCTGCATACAAAATGGTAAGAGCACTGTCTTGAAGAGCACTCACTGATATAACTGTATCAGATATTCTAAGTCAGATTCTTTCTCAAGTATGATGCCTTTGTCCTAATTTAAAAGCTATAAGCAATCCAGATAACAAGGGAGGACTCCAGCTCTCTCAACAATGACCAGCATGAAAAGAAATCTGTTTAGTCATTTTCCATTCCTTAGAATGTCAGGCAGCAGCTCTCAGCTTCATGGCCAAAGCTCTGGAGCATATGTCACAAGATGTCTTGCATGAGTGACTGCCTTCTACCACATTCAAATGGGTTGGAATGAGACAGTTGGGCACAGCTGTTTGGATGCTGACGATTTGGCATGGTTGACTGGGTATTCAGCTTGTTTTTGGCACTAAGGGCACACAGACACACACACATACATGTGCATGCAGAAATATACACTTATTGATAGAGACAAAGTGTGAGATAGAGACATTACAATTTATTAATTGAATACAACTGACATGAACACTTTCCCTCTCCTCATACATATAAAAAGAAATATGCTCACACACATAGGGTTGTCTCTAGTTGTACTGGGAAGCTTGCAGCCTCGAGGTGCCTTTTAATGATGTTATTCAACACAATGTGGTCAATGAGACATCCCACACAGGGACAAATGTAGATGCATTCTGAACTCAACAGTTGCTCCACAACGACATTTATGTAACTTACACACTCAGAACAACTTTGATGCATGCGCACTCATCATCAAGAAAGGTGTTAGGCACTGCCATTTGGCTACCAGGTAATCTGCAGGTAGCTAAAGATAGTGCTGTTGGTCAGGGGATGACTGGATCCTTGTGCTGGTGGAATTACATTTGATATTGTCCTAGTTGTGTTGATTGGTTGCTTTCTGGAAGGCAATGTGGCCATCATTAACCCATAAAACCTGTGCTGTCTCGTACTTGTAGTCTAATTTAGGCTTGGATATGTTATGAAGAACCTTGTAAACAAATGAATGGCTGAAAGTAATGCCATGTTGGATGTTGTGAGGAGGCCAACATTACTGAACCTTATGTGATGTTTCCCTTACTACCAGTCAGTGCCTTTGAAAATGACATGAATGGCAGGAGAGAGTACAATATAGTGTGCATCAAAAAGAGGAATTTCTGTAGAGTGAAGCAGTTCTTCAAAATAAAGATGGTTTGATGATAATCAATTAGGTAGAAACTGCTGGTCATCCTTGCTAGATTTTCTCATTAGACTTGCAAGCCTTATTAGTTGTCTTATGAGAAAATTATGAGTTGAGAATACAGGTGTCATCCTTTGAGGTCAGTCACACTTATGTTAGGACAGATTAAATGCTGCATAGGCCCTCATCAAATTGAAATAAATTATTAGTTATTTTCCTGTTACCTGATTTTTCATGAAATTTAGAAACACTGATTTGCTATTCTTTGAATGTATCTTGAACACTGCTGTTTTTGTAATTATTTTGTCCAATTATCCTTGTTATAATTAAAAATGGTTCAAGGGTACTATTGGTGTTGATTTTCTCTTAAATATCTGATCTGGCAAATTCTTGTTATGCGTATCCTATCAATTGTATAAGTATATTTGTAATTATCTGTACTAGTTCATACCTGTTACTACGCTGCCAGATAAAAATATTTCTAAATCATGCATGTACCTTTATAAATTATGCAAATAATGTTTAGATTGACTTTCTTGGTGAACATTAGTAATAGAATATAAAATAAAAAATTAAGATTATACATTATATATATACATATACATACAGACATGCATATAGTTATTTTTTTGGAAGCCTGTGTTACCTTGTCTATATGTTGAAAGACTTTCAGAAACAAAAAATAAAAATAAACTATATGTATCATATATATATATATATACACATATAGTCACTTTTTAAAAAGTTTCTGTTCAGTTGCATTGACTTGCACTTAAAATTCACACGTTTTTAATCAAAACCTGTTAGTTACTATGGTGACAGCAGTACCTATCTATCTATCTATCTATCTATCTATCTATCTATCTATCTTTCATACACACACACTCTCTCTTTCTCAACAACATTTTCTCCTCCCCTTCTTTTATTCAAAGTGAAAGTCTTTTTTAAAGTCTGTACTGTGTTTTCTATATGTTGAAAGACAAAGAAACACAGAGAGAAATATGCACGCACACACACACACACACACACACATTCTCTCTCTCTCATTTTCAAACACTATTCACCTCTCTACAAATTTTTCTCCTCCCCTTCTAAAAATACATAATGATGTATCCCTTTTATAGATGTTGTGATGGACAGAGAGACATGGAGATTCATTTGTCTTTTATATATAAAGATGAAGTGATGTCAAATTATACTTCTTTTATTTTAAAATAAATATTTGAAATTTCAAGAAACATGAAATAAATCGTTTTTAATATTTGAACTCAAAGCTATGATAGCATGTAGAATATTGGGTTAAAAATCTCTTGGATGGAAACACTTCAAAGGCTGCCTGTAGGACTTAAACCCACATCTTTCGAGGACATGACAGATGTGCTACCATTAAACCAAAGCAACACTTCAAATGTTCTCCATCCATTTTTAGAAGTTTTATTTTTACCAGCAAGAATTATATGCTGTTTACATCATAAACGTTTTAGAAATTTTGAGAAATATGAAATATATCATTTTTGATGCAAAATAAATAAAGCTATAAATATTAACATGTAGAATATTGGATTAAAAATATCCTTGGATGCAAAAAAGTATTTGTTATGCAATTTCTGAAGATTTGATGATATACTCTGTTTATAAGGTTTTTTTTTCCTTATATAACATTGTTAATGAAATATGTTTAAGATGTATTGAATAAATGTCAAGTTTTTACTCCATTTGGTATTATTTGTTGTTATTTATCTTCTGGACAATATGATTATTACTCACGGTTTGCTATGTCTATGATTAAAAACCCTAGTGACACTTCTGTTATATAGTCTTATATCAGATTTGTCTGTTTGTTTTGCAGCTGGAGAAATTCTGCTTGATATCAAAAGTGTAAGCAGAAATAGCTAGGATTGCTGTCTTCAGCTCAATCATTTCCCTCAGTAATATACTTAGGAGCGGCAAGCTGGCAGAACCATTAGCACTCCAGGCAAAATGCTTAGCGGCATTTCATCCGTCTTTATGTTCTGAGTTTTAAATGGTTGGTGAAGTGGAAATATTTAGAGACTGGCCATCCATTGCCAAGTCTGATGTTTCTAAGGTGCTTCACAACCTTGTTATCCACCTGCAACCTGTTTGTCCAATATAGATAAAATTGCAGAGGGAACATTGGAGCACATACATTAGGTTACTAAAGGTGAAGAAAAAAGGGTCCCTAATGTGGAAGATGCAGTGGCTGGGTTCAGTATAGGTGGTACTGTTAGAAAGGAAAGGGCAGGTGTGGCAGCAAGGAAGGGATCTGTAGAATTAAAATCCATGACTCGAAAAACTGTTAAGGGTGAGCAACAGGAAGGGCATCCAGCTGCAAATGCCTCAATATGTATCCTTCCAACTGGAGTCTGGTGCAGCTCCCCGGCTTGCTAGATTCCAGTCAAATCGTCTAACCCATGCCAGCATGGAAAATAGACACTAAATGATGATGATGATGATAATGATGACATGGAAAAAATGATACATAGTGAACAAATAAACACTCACACATAAGTCTATAAGTACAAATAAACTGCTTGTAAATAGTGATTTCTTATATAAATATGTCCTCTGATTTATAGAGGTGTAATGTGATTGTGATGAAAGTTTGTTTGGTTACCATAAGGTCCAGGGTTCGATCCCACTGTATGGCAACCTGGGAAACTGACATTTTCTAACGCCTTAGACTGACTCATACCTTGTAAGTGCAGGAAAACTGTACAGACATCCTCAGGTGGATTGTACTTGTGATTCAAAAAGTATAGCCTTGTCACACTGACTTATATTAAGGGTACATATGTCTGGAATGCTCAATCACTTATAGGTTAATTCAAGGGCAGGTAATTCAGATAATTGAACAACTGAATCCTCATCGTTGAATGACGGAAATCCATCGCCAGTTTATTTAATCGACGCAGCCCAACTTGAGCCTGCAGGACTCGACCGCGGGGACGGTAAGCGCGCAGACGGGATAACCTTCCCATTCGAAGGAGACAAATCCCTAATCTGAGATGCAACACATTCTCCAGCACCTGCCTCGTGACTTCTGTCGCAAACCCCAGTGTCGCAGCCCGCAACGCGGAGGATAGGAAGGTCCTTAAGTACAGGAGCTTGGCCAGCTGCTACCAGTTTGTGCCGGTAGCCGTCGAGATGTCTGGTGTCCTTGGTCCTCGAACCACAGACTTCCTCGGCAAAATAGGGTCTGCTGGAGAAACGAGCCCCAAGGAGTGGCTACTGTAGTGAGTGTCGCTGACCATTCTCTGTGTCAACACCACTGCGGGGTGTGGCTGAATACTCACCTGTGTTGCTCCCCCTTTTTTTTCTCTACATTTTTTCTTCTTTCTGTTTTTTTCTTTTTCTTTTTTTTTTCTTTCTTTCGTTTATTTAATTAAGAAGGAAGAAGGAAAAGCAAAGTGTAAATGAACAGGAAACCACACTCTATATTTAGATCGGTTACAAGTTATGAAATTATGGAAAACACATGGGAAATAAATATTTTTATTAATAAAGGGGGGGGGGGAATGTAATTTAATATTAACTGCAGACGATACGCTGGTATCCGTACTGGTCTACATTACCTATATAAGGTTCACAGTCTCTATACGATATTATTGAGGCAGGGAACCTTCAGTGTGGGTTGTTATTAATATGGCGGCATACACTGTGATTTTGTTTATGTTTTCGGTGCAGCTGACTCTTTGTTTATGTAATGAAAATGATTTAGCAGACGGTAATTTTATACTTTACAAGCTTTTATTTTTAACATTTCCTCTCTAATTGTGATTTGTAATTATCCATGTAATTTGTTTCTTTTTTCTCTCTCTCTCTCTCTCTATATATATATATATTATATATATATATATATATATATACACACACACACATCACACCTTTTTTATATCTAAAACGAAAGAAAAGTACTCAATACAGGGTGTAGTGTATAATTATTTATTTCCGAGAAGCAATATAGAATTTACCACCCGCATTGTTGGTTCTTGTAGTAGGGTGTGTTTCCCCGCTGAGTTTACTACTCCGGCTTGAATATAAACTACAGTTTATATTCAATACAGAATACAGCTTCAATCTGAGTATTATTAGATTTGAAAACAAACTGATCAGATTATAGGCATTCTTCCGAAAGAAAGCCCAGATACTGCAACGACAAGAGTTTGTCATGAAGAAAAAAATTACTGTTTCTGGTTGTCGGTGCTATGCTCATCCAGCACAGCCTTAATATATGTCACTATAGAATTTATTTATTCGTTATATTTGATAAATCGAAGAATATTGAGGCATCTAATGGCTTGAATTGGTGAGAAATAAAGTAGTTGGAGACATAGTACCATATATAGATGAAGAAAAAAAATGTAAAGCAGATGATAATGGTTGGGTCACATGCTTTGGTCCCAGCCTGAAAGCCGGCTAATACTGTTAAGGAGTGAAATGGTTAATTCGAGGTACCAGAATAAGTGGTGAAAGACGTTGGTTTTCTTGTCTGAGAACAATACAGAGAGAAAGAAGAGATCAAAACTGGGCGGTGGACTGGATTAGAAGCACAGAATAAACAAGACTAGCGAGAGGACGTGTCAGTACTTTCGTCCACTGGAGTTAGAGTTAGTAACAGTATATTTGACAATCAAAAGTCAGACTACTATTAATACCCACACAATATATAATATTTATTGTTTTTGTATTTGTTGTAACTAATTAAGGTGCTTTGTTTTTGTGTATTGGTGTTAATTTCGCTGTCTGATAGCAATTGCTGGTCGACCTGACACACAAGATAAACATACATGTTAGTCGCCGGTTGAAGTGCCGATAGTCACCTTATCCTTTTAGTCACTATCGGATTTAGGCTTGTTAAGTCCTAAAGTATATAAAACTTAGAGGCCCTCTGTTAAAAAAAATTACATCAGAAGGTCAAAATTTAAGAAAATGCTTTTTATGCTTTTTAATTATTTTGAAGTCCTAGTACATTATGAGGCCTTAAGCTGTAATTTGTTTAGCTTATGCTTAAATTCACCCTCACTGACACACCTGAATATACATTTTTTTTATAACGGTTTCATAATAAATTTCCTCAAATAGGTCATATTTTTCTGTTTTCCCAAAAAGCTGTTAGAAATTTATTTTTGTCGCACCGGAATTTTTTTAGATCAAATATTTAAAAATCTTTAACGTATTTATGTAGACTTACACACTTTTGGGTGTTATAGAGCTAAAATTATTAAATTATTATCATCATCATCATCCTTTAACGTCCATTTTCCATGCTGGCATGGATTGGACGTTTTGACCGGAGCTGGCCTTCCTAACGCCAACCACATTACAGTGTGTACTGGGTGCTTTTAACGTGCTACTGGCACCAAACTCTCGACGCTAGTGCTTTTCCATGTCACCGTCATGAGTGCTTTTTACGTGGCACCACATAGGCGATTGGTAGTCAGACGGACATATAGACCAGGGATGGATGAGTCATATAGACCAGGGATGGATGAGTCATATAGAGCGGGGACGGATGAGTCATATAGAGCGGGGACGGAGGAAACATATAGATCAAGTACAGGCGAACATAAGGACCAGGAACTGTTAGTCAGATGAACATATAGACCAGGGACAAACAAGACATATAGACTGGGGGCAGGCGGACATAGGGATCAGGGACAGATGGACATAAGGACCGGGAATTGTTAGTCAGTCAGACGGACATATAGACTGGAGGCAGGTGGACATAAGGACTGGGGACAGACGGACATATGCAGAATACATACAAAACCCAGTGGCCTATGCGCATGCACCCGGACCCACTTCATAGAGCAGTGGCCTGTGCACATGTGCTCGAACCCCCTTCGTATTGGGAGGCAGGAGGAGAAATTTTCATACAGCGAGGTAGAGTGGGAACTCGCAACAGGAACTCTCAATGCATTTTAACAAAATGCCTAACTGCATTTTAACAAAAGACTGTCGGTGCAGCCGCCTCTTAACACAAGACTCTTGACACGGCTGCTTCTAGCAACAGGACTGACTCTCAACACTGCTGCTTCTAGCTACAGGACTCTCGACTCGGACACTTTTCTTAGCCACAGGACTCTTGATGCGGCCACTTTTAAACACAAGACTTGACATGACCGCTTCTTAGCAACAGGACTCTCGACGTGGCCACTTCTTAGCACCAGGACTCTTGACGCGGCTGCTTCTTAACAACATGACTCAACATGGCCACTTCTTAGCAACAGGACTCTCGACGTGGTCGCTTCTTAGCAATGGGACTCTCGACTTGGCCACCTTTCTTAGCCACAGATCTCTCGACACGGCCACTTTTTAACACCAAACTCTTGACACGGCCGTTTCTAGCAACAGGACTCAACTCAGCCACAGAACTTGACTCAGAGGCTTCTAGCAATAGGACTCTTGACGGGGTTGCTTTTTAGCAACAGGACTGACTCTCGACGTGGCTGCTTTCTGGACAGGTGCCTAACAGGCACAAGACTCTCGATGCGGGCTCGTCTTCCTGAATACAGCAAGGCACCAAGTATCTTGGTTCTTCGTCAAAACTTCAGCATACTGAGGTCGTCCCTCAGTACTCCGTACTATGTCTTCCTGGGTCTCCCTCTTCCCCAGGTTCCATCCACTTTGAGTGAACGGCATTTCTTTATGGGACTATTGGTCTCCATCCTCATCACATGACCAAACCAGCGCAGTCCTCTCTCTTGCACCCTGCCTCTAATTCCTCTTATGCCCAGCTTCTCTCTTAGTTCACTGACTCTCTTTTGCACATGTATACTTACATTACACATCCAGTGGAGCATACTAGTCTCATTTCTCTCTAGCCTTCGCATGTCCTCTACATTGAGGGCCCATGTCTCACTTCCATGTAGAATTGCCGTTCGAACACATGCATCATACAGTCTTCCTTTTACATGGAGAGAGAAACTTCTCGTTCCCAACAGAGGTAGGAGCTCTCTGAATTTTCTCCATTCTATTCTTATTCTAGCCACTACACTATCTGTACATCCTCCCCCACTGCTAATCTTGTCCTCTAGGGCATTTGATAGATTTGATTTCATGGGTATTTGCAGTTTTTATGGCTCCTATGCATCTTCCACATATGAACCACCTTTTCCTTGATAATCTTCCTATTATTCCACTGCATCTCTTGTGTGTCCATAGCTTACACTGGGTACACCGTATGGAATTCCTGCCTATGCTTTTCCTACAGATCGAGCAGAGCCACTTACCTGAAGCAGGTAGAGTTCTGTCTGTTTTCTTGCTTACTAAGACTTAGTCTTTGTTAAGTTAACCTTAAGGCCCTTAGATTCCAGGTTTTGCTTCCACACTTGGAATTTCCTTTCTAGCTCTGCTATAAAATCTCTTATGATGGCAAGATCTGCATATAGTAATTCGCAAAGGGTGCCTGCCTTGAATTCCTCTGTTATGGCCTGGAGGACAATGATGAAGAGTAGGGGACTGAGAACTGATCCTTGGTGGACCCCTA
>JAOPUL010006720.1:54099706-54112189 GCA_027564515.1 Octopus rubescens | reverse complement strand
TTGAAGGGTAGGTGTGATAGGCTGAATCTGGCTGGTTAGAACATAAAACAAGTAGCATATTTCGGTCGGATATGGCCAGTTTAAATGTTAAAGGGTTTAAACACTTCGATTTGTCTTCCCTCTTTATTACTCTCACTCCCTCTCTGAAACTCTGTTTTGAGGCTATGTTAGATATTTTTTGTGTATTATCCATATCGTTAATGCTGTAATACTTTTCTCTCTGATTATTCACGTCTATTTCCCCTTATGCAAGGAATCTTTATTTGGATTTGTGGAATCTTGTCTGCTGTCTTTCAGTCTATTATTTCCCTGAGACAATTTCTAAAATTATACTGAAACGTAACCATAATAGTTTAAACTTTAGACAGGATCCTACCTTTGAAAAGTTTCTGATATAAAACCCCATCAAAACTAATTCATGAGCATGTTAATCTGTTATGTTTGTTAATCCATTACAGGATGATCAAGACTCGAAATACTCACCAGACGGAGGATATATACCAAGAATATTATTTCTAGGTAAGATCACATCTTTAAGTTTTCTTATATTTCTAAATAATTATTGATTCCACAAAGTATTTAAAGACAGTATTATTGGTAAATGAAAACTATTTTGCTTTTGTATTAAATCTAAAGTATTGTGGTAAACTCTTTTAGTATTTTTATTTGTTTTAATCATTGAACTGCAGCCATGCTGGGGCACCACTATAAAGGGTTAGAAGAACAAATTGACCCCAGTATTTATATTATGAGCCTCTTTTATTAAACTGCTAGTTGTAAAAAAAAACAAAAAAACAATGTCTCAAAGTGTATTTGTTCAACCCATGCTAGCATAGAAAAACTTTTACATTACATTTCTTAGACTTAGTGTTCTCAATAAATCATTTAAAGATTTCAATGTAATTATTTTCAGATAGCAATGGTGACGTAATGCTTGATTTCTTTAACGAAGAAGGAAATCCTAAATATAAATATTATTACCCAGCAATATCACAAGGTGAGAGTAATTTTTTTGGTTTGTTTCCTTTATCATCATCATCATCATCATTTAACGTCCGCTTTCCATGCTAGCATGGGTGGGACGGTACCACAGGAGCTGGCCAAGCCGGAGTCTGCACCAGGCTCCTGTGGTTTTGTTTATATATATATATATTTCAAATCAGGTTATGTAAACAAACATTTTACAATTCATTACATATATATGTAATGAATTGTAAATTTGCTTCATTGCGATGAAGCAAATGAAATAAACAAAGAATTAACTCTCCAGTGCAGGCTGTTGTTAGCATTTTTTCCACCTTCTTGGGTTTCACCCATTCTTACTGCCGTATTCATGGCTAACCTGCGTTGGAGAGTTAATTCTTTGTTTATATATATATTTTTACATGATAGTGTAGGTTGAAAGTTTTGAAATTTGAATCTATTGTTAAAGTGAAAATTGTTATTGCAAGATCATTTAAATGATAATAAGAGGAGGAAATATGCTGAGCTATGCCAAAGCAATGGGTGACAAGCAAGGTGAGATGCAGGCAAGTGCGATGCATGTTTGTAGGCAAGTCCTTCTGCAGAGCTTATAACATGTAGGACATTAAAAGGGCCAGTAGGTGGAAGGCTATCAAGTTGACTGTGGAGGCAGTAGAGGTTGCTCCAAGTCCCTGTGCACCAGGAGGAATGAACCCTGAAAGGGGCAATGCTACCAGGGGAACTGCTAACTGGACATAAGCTAGGGCTGGCTTGCCTGGTGCTGAAAAACCTAATGACCCCCAAGAAACATCACTGATGATGTGTCTAAGTGCATCTCAAGATGATGTATGGAAAACCATTCCTCTATAGCAGTAAGCAGAAAACAATTACATTGAAATCCTTTTAGATATAATGCTAGTCTATCACATACAATATCTTGAGAAAGAAGGATCACTTATCCTCCAGCCATATAAATTGTATTCCAAATACTGCAGATTAACATGCATCATGATCTCAGGCCAGAATGAAGCATAGCGAATTGAGAGTGATAGACTTTTGGGCCAGTAACAAATGCTTACATATGTCGTCTGTCCCTGGTCTATATATGTTCCCCGGTCCTTATGTCTGTCTGCCCCTGATCTATAGGTCTCATCTGTCCCCGGTCTATATGTTTCGGCCGTCCCTGGTCTATATGCCCATCTGACTACCAATCGCCTGTGTGGTGCCACATAAAAAGCACTAGCGGTGAGAGTTCAGTGCCGGTGGCAGGTTAAAAGCACCTAGGACACACTGTAAAGTGGTTGGGATTAGGAAGGGCATCCAGCTGTAGAAACCAAGCCAAATCAGACTGGAATATGGTGCAGCCCCCCCCCCGTCAAACCGTCCAACCCATGCCAGCATGGAAAACGGACGTTAAAGGATGTTGATGATGATGATGATATACTACAGATCTGGAGGAAAGGCTGAACTAAAGATATGAGGCAAGAAGAGTTATCTTCCCTGCTCAAGAACAAAACAACTGAGGTTGGAGGAAGGGGGTGTTTAAACACAAACGCAAAGCAAGAAGTAACTTTTATTTGCTAATCCATTTCAGTTTTTGAAGAGCCTGTGTAATAAGACTATGTAGGGAATGATAAAACCGACTGAGTGAAAGAAAACAGTTATTTATTGATCTCTCCTATTTATGATGACGATAACTATAACAACAGTTAATTACTAGGTTTTGGCATCCAGCCATAGAAACCAAGCCAAACCAGACTGGAACATGGTGTTAGCCCCCCCTGGCTTGCTAGCTCTGGTCAAACCGTCCAACCCATGCTTGCATGGAAAACAGACGTTAAAAGAGGATGATGTTGTCTAGTCATGAGCATTTAGCTCTTTTGATGCCAACCCGTCTGAGACTGCCCTTGGCTCTAGAATACAAACTTCTTGTTTTAAAGAGATCTGGATGAATATCTTGCATAAAAATTTCCTATTAATTTATGTTCTAAACAAGATGGTGAGCTGGCAGAATCGTTAGCATATGCTGGGCAAAATGCTTAGCAGTATTTCATCCATCTTTACATTCTGATTATAAATTCCACCAAGGTCGAGTTTACTTTTCATCCTTTCGGGGGTCAATAAAATAAGTACCAGATGAATACTGGGGTCAATATAATCGACTTTCCCCCTCCCCCCAAATTGCTGGCCTTGTGCCAAAATTTGAAACCATTAACTTATGTTCCAAACATCAGCTTAATGAAGACAAAGTTATTTTAATAAATTCTTTATTCATTCTCGCTACCGGCAATTTCTGGGAAGGTCATAGGGGTAGTCTCAAGACACCTCCATGGGGGTACTATCAAACGCAACCCTCATCATTAGGCTTTTCTTTCTGGATTCCCAAACATGACCAACTGAGACTATGGAATTTTATTCAACCATCTCACTTGTAGTCTTCCTCTCGGCTTCCAGCTGGTTCGCTTGGCTTCAAGAATCTGTTTTGCAATCCTTTCCTGCAGCATTCTATCTACATGTCCATACTACTGGAGCTGTGACTGTTCAATGAGAAGTCGTGGTTCAACCTGGAGAGACTATTTGATCTCTGAGCTATGCATCATGTCGAGTAACATTACTCCATATATCCAAGTTAGCTACCTGCTGCCCTGCATTGATACACCTGTTATATAGATAGGTGACACGTATTTGTAACAGTTGTTGTTGTTTAGCCCCAGGTCAGTGTTTGGAATTCAAAGGAATTCCAAATGTGACCAGCCACACCGAACCGAGTATTAAGTTGCTACGTATCGAAAATGAGCTGTATATATATTCGGATTCTACAGGTTTCCAGCTTTAAAATTATGCCTCAGCCATCTCTCTACCTCTAATACTTTCAGAGATATTGCTACTTTTCCATAAAAAATCTCTCATCATGGGAAATTATTCAAGCGGAGAAAATTGAACTTAAGTTTTAGTACAGGCTATATTAAAAACAGCAACTGACTAAGTAATATGACGATTGATGCACAAAACTTAGTACAAATACTCATTACACCATTACATATAATTTGCAGGATTTTTTCATGCAATTACAATTGCTAATTAGGGGCTAATTACAGTGGAAATTAGGCGAATTAAAACTCAAAAACTGAGTATTCTGATTCGTTTTTATCATGTTTCTAGTCAATAACCGCAGAGTCAATGCTACTATACGTAAGTTTAGGGGTTCCTCTATTCATTTCAGCGGAAAACCAAATTTCGATGCAATACTCCCATCTAAGTTATTTTAGGCTCTGCTGCAGTGATGGCTCGTGCGACTTAATACCTGGTTTGGTGTGGCGGGTCACATATTATAGAACACAATGGTGTATTGAGTCCCCTAATTATTCAATTATTTTTGGTGTATTCTAGTGATTTTAAATTTAATTTTTGTTTAGTCCTACTTTGAAGGATCCAGATCATACTTATTCCTGACTTATTCATCTAGGTTGCTTTATTTTAAGATTCCTCCCCAGGCACAAGCGTGGTTGTGTGGGAAGAAGTTTGCTTCCCAACCACATGGTTCTGGGATCAGTCCCACTGTGTGGCACCCTGGACCAACCAAAGCCTTGTGAGTGGATTTGGCAGACAGAATGATGCTTTGATCAGTTTGCTCCAATTATCATTAGATATCTTAAGTGTAAATTGCTATGACTGAAAGATTTCTCTGCTCTGAGCTTTCATGGCACATGGATTAGTGGTTTGGATATTTGGTTCAATACTCAGCGACACAGTGTCCTTGAGCAAGACACTTTATTTCACATTGCTGGCAAAAATGAGTTGTACTTGTATTTCAAAGGGTCAGCCTTGTCACATTCTGTGTCACGCTGAATCTCCCCGAGAACTATGTTAAGGGTACACATGCCTGTGGAGTACTCAGCCACTTGCACATTAATTATTTCTCGAGCAGGCTGTTCTATTGATCGGATCAATTGGAATACTCATTGTCATAACTAACAGAGTGCTGCCAGTCATCATGATAAAGACTAAAAATATTTAAAGAACAAACCAGAAAATGTTGGTAGTTATGTCACAAGATCACAAACAAGACAAATGACAGTTCCAACCAAGATGAAAACTCAATATTTTACTATAGTGGGACCAACATTACACTAAAGACCACCTCACCATTGCACAACCCTTTAGCATTCAGATTATTCTATCAAATGTAATGCTTATTTATTCACATTATTTTGAATTAATCATGCATTATTTCATAGCTTTGAGATTTCCATGATGTGATTGTATATTTTTAGAATGACATTGTAGGGTAGATGTGAGAGGCCAGATCTGGCCAGTTTGAACATGAAACAGGTAGAATATTTTGGCCAGATGTCACTGGTTTAAATGCTAAAAGGAACAATTCCTTTCGACTAGGTACTAAGAAAATATTCCAAGGTAGAGAGATACAGCCAATTCAGTTTCCCTGAAGATATTATTGGTATTTATTTTACTAACTCTGGGAGAATGAAAAGTTTTAACTATCTTGGAAGAATTATCAAACTTAACCTCTATAAAGCTAAGTTCTCAAGTACCAGCCATGACCTGCTTGTTGACTACTAGAGGTAATTACCTCTTGTACAGCAACAAAATGTAAGATATTCTTTAAAAGACAGAAGTAGTATATTATTTAAGATTTTCCTTAAAACTACAGATTACATAAAGGGCATGAAGTGGATCCAAACAAGAATTGAAACTTAGTTCTGCAAGAAGTAACTGCTTTGCTATTTATTTAGCTCCTACAATAACTAACATCTCCTTTACTGATCTTTTAGTTGATCAGTTTTTCATTTGATTTTGTTTAACAAATTGGGTAAACAAAATACAAAAAAAAAATAACTTGATTACCAATAATAATCCTTTCTACAATAGACACAGGGCCTGAAATTTTGGGGAAGGGGTAGTCAATTACATCAACCTCAGTGTACAACTGGTACTTATTTTATCAAACCCAAAAGGATGAAAGGCAAAGTCGACCTTAGTGGCATTTGAACTCAGAACATAAAGACGGATAAAATGCCACTAAGCATTTTGCCCGGCGTGCTAACAATTTTGCCAGCTTGCCGCCTTAATAATACAGACGTTAAAAAGATGAAGCTTTAAATACTGGCACAAGGCCAGCAATTTCGAGAGATAGGATCAGTTGATTACATCAACTCCCAGTGAGTTACTACCAAAGTCTAGTATGTTTTCTAAGGCCCTTGTCAGTAGTGACACAATGGACTTCAAAAAGAAAAAAAAAAAAAAAAATCTTCCTTCAATATCATGTTATAAAAAGATCTTATCTATAAACATTTACTTAAAACTAAAATACCAGTAAATAGCATTCCTAAAAGATTTTTGAAGAAATTAAAATTGCAACATGCTTGGCAAGAAAAATTCATCATCCCAGACCTTAGGAGAAAATGTTGGCCCTACTAAACTTCAAAAGCTAGAATTACATGGGTTGTGCATCTCTAAGATAGATATATCAGTTAAAGAGGCGTGGCTGTGTGATAAAGATCTTGCTTCCCAGCCACATGATTCCAGGTTCAGTCCTACTGCATGGCACCTTGGGCAAGTGTCTTCTACTATAGCCTCAGGACAACCAAAGCCTTGTGAGTGGATTTCGTAGACAGAAACTGAAAGAAGCTAGTTGTGTGTGTGTGTGTGTGTCCACCGCTTGACAACCAGTGTTGGTGTGTTTAGGTAACCATAACAGTGATTCCTCAAAAGCGACCGACAGACTAAGTACCAGGCTTTAAAAAAAAAGTACAGGGCCCCCGATTCATTTGACTAAAAATTCAAGGCAGTGCCCAGCATGGCCGCTGTCTATTTAGACGGCGGCCATGCTGGGGCAAGTAAAAGACAAAACAGTCAACTCAAATTTCATTTTTTTTTAATCCCACATTCTTCTGCTTATTTTTATTAGTTATCATTTATCAACTTGCAACAATTACACTTCATTCTTTCATTCTCCATTTCAATACCAAAAACCTTTTTGCCCAGATACACCATGTTCCTGTTTCTAAACTCAAATAACTTCTCTTTGTTTCCAAACAATATTGATTGTAGCTTTTAATCACATTATTCAGCTGTTATTGTTGACAGAAAGACAAAAAAAACAAAAAAAAAACACCCTCTTTTACCATTTACTAAAGTTTCAAAGATTCCTAAAATTCAAGCATTAAAACCTGCAAGTATTGCAACAATGTTGTATCAGTATTGAATCATCAAAACTTATCTGCTACTTAGAGAAAGAAAAAGAGAGAGGGGGGAGGGGAGTTTTCTTCAGGTTTAGTCTTTTGAACTGGCATTACAGTGGAAGTTGTGGCAGTTATTTAATCCCTTAGAATTTAAACCGGCCAAAAATATTCTTGTTTTATTTTCAAACTGGTCAGATCTGGCCTTTCACACCTACCCTAGTGTCATTTTAAAAATAAACAATCACATCATGGAAATCTCAAAGCTATGAAATAATGCATGATTAATTTAAAATCATGTGAATACATAAACATTACATTTGACAGAGTAATCTGAATGGTAAAGGGTTAATAAGGAGAACTCCTTTAACCCAACCCACCACTGTGAAAAAGATAACTTCTACTTCTAAACCAAACTGGTATTTATTGCATTCACATAACATACATTGCATATATTTGGTACAGACTTTTTACAACAATGATGATAATGACATCAAACATTGCCATGTTAGATTTAAAGTTCATTAATTAAAAGTATATTTTGTCAATCAATGTAGCATGTATTCCATACACATAGGTATATCATTATGACATGTCCTAGATATAAAGCTGTTAGGGTGTAACAGGCATACATTACATTATACAAATTTTATTCAATATATATTCACTGCATATATTTTCTATGGTTAATATGAGTTTCTACATAAAATACATTACAATATACATATTTGCAATACATATAATACATTTCAAACATTGCACATCTATCTATCTGTCTATATATATATCAGTCTCAGGTTCTTCTGCGCCGTTCAGTGCATCGAGCAGTAAGAACTCGCCAACAGCTGTGATCAGCGGCAGCCTTCTCTTGTCCATGCCAGGTGACGCCGACTGTCAACAGGTCTTTTTGGAATGTTCTTCACCAGGTGGTTTTGGGGCAACCCTGCCTCCATTTATCGCCAGGTGGGGTCCAGCTCATCATTGTTTTTGAGTTTTTGCATATTACACAGTACTGAACATAATATTTAGTGAAAACTACAGATGATATAGTATTCCAGTTATGCCACCCCCCCAAGTTTTTGGGGGTGGGGGTGGGGGTGTCAGGTGGAATGTTTCCAACCAGATTTTCTTAACTATCACTTGTTTCTACATACACCTTCAGATTATTCCTCTCACACACAGGAAGTTTATTACAGAAGGTAAAGATAATAAATGTTGTTGCATACGTTGGGCTCTAAAAAAGGAGCCAAACTCCTCGCCCTCTTTGTTAGTTCTACCACTGAATTACACGATTTAAAAAATTAGGTAAACAATATGTATAATAATTTAGTGCGACAGCAAAGAAATTCTACACACACAAACAAACTTTATTAAAGAAGATTCTGTGCCAAAATATGAAGAATGGGGAAGAAGAAAAAAGAAAAAAAAACTTCAGAAAACAGAATTAACTTTTGACAAGCTCATAAATTCAAATGTCAGACTGTAAGTTATTTTGAGATAACACTTTCAAACAGACTTTATGCTGTTGGATTCCAACAATTTCTGTCCAAGCTTTAACATATAACAATATTCTAAAGCAATACATAGTAAATATTACTCTTAGATTTTTCTATTATGGTATGTGCCTGAGACAACAAACTATTGCATCAAACATTTCAGTATTACCACGAACACTGATTGGATCTGGTTATCAAGTAAATAAAATTATACAACTGTCTTAAAAGAATTAGGAGGAGATTAAGATTAAAAGTAAATTCTTACAGAAGATTTGTAAGAATACCTCAATGAAAGTGACCAAACTCATGATGCTAAACTTTGATTCTTCTTCTAAGATATTTTCTGTTGTTGATAATGTGCAATTAGAGATAGTGTTAATTACACAATTGATTAATTATATTGTTGGTGACACATTAAAAACACCCGTGCCAGCGACATGTTAGAAACACCCGTGCCAGTGACACATTAGAAACACCCATGCCAGTGACACATTAACGGCGACCATGCTGGTGACACATTAAAGGAATCCAGTACACTCTCTGGAGTGGTTGGTGTTAGGAAGGGCATCCAGCCATAGAAACCAAGCCAAAACGGACTAGAGGCTGGCACACCTCCCCAGCTTGCCAGTCTCCAGTCAAACCATCTAACCCGTGCCAGCATGGAAACGGACACTAAATGAACATGATATTAATTATAATAATGTTATTCTCCAATAAAATGGCCAGCTGTTACAAAAGTAAGAGCAATATTCTAATTACAGGAAGTAATTATGTTAAACTTAATGTTTAAGTTATCATTCATACAATAAAAACACTATATAACAGAGTGTATAAACAAATATTTTATATCCTGTCGGTAAGGGTGTGGCTGTGTGGTAAGAAGTTTGCTTCCCAACCACATGGTACATAGGCAAGTAAATTCTACTATAACCTCAGACTAACCAAAGCCTTGTGAGTGGATTTGGTAGACAAACTAAAAGAAGCCCATTATGTATGTGTGTGCGTATACTTTGATATATTTCGGCCAGTATTGGTCCAGGCCATGTGTAACTTAATAGCACCACCTGGAGTGTGTGTGTGTGGGCTGATGCAAACAAGAAAAATAGAACTTAAAATGAGTATCAGAATCTTTTATTATTAATGTTAGCAGAAGTAACAGTGCATATGTCTGTGCACCACCACCACTTGGCAAACGGTGTTGGAGTGTTTTACGTCCCCATAACTTAGTGGTTCATCAAAAGAGAGTGAAAGAGTAAGTACCAAAAAAAAAAAGTACTGGGGTCAATTCATTCAACTAAATTTCTTCAAGGTGTTGCCCCAGCATGGCTGTAGTCTAATGACAGAAACAAGCAAAAGATAAGAGACACATTGTTATTATTCATCCTGTCGTAACAAAACAGCAGTGAATGGTAGAACTAGTAGAGTGTCAAACAGAAATACAATAGATTTGGTTAGGTTATAATTATATTCCTAGCTTTATCTTACCCAGTTAGACTTTACCCTTCATCCGTACAACACCAATAAAATATGTACCAAACTAAAAGAACTGGGGCTGATCTAATCAACTAACATGGATGGCCATAGTAGAACAACTAAAATTAATAAAAGAATATTGCTTTTGGTGAGGCAGAACAATATCTTCAGGGAAGACTCCTATCTCAAGCTTGTTAAGAACGGAATGAGGACACTTAAGAGAAATACTAATTGAGAAATATATTTTGAGAATGTATTCGTTGATTTGTAAAATAGGAAATGAAACAGTTTGAAATGGTTTTACACATCTTTTATATGAGGAGAATAAAGAAGAACAGAAATAATTAGGATTTATTTTCAGGTAAGTGTCCTCATTCCGTTCTTAACAAGCTTGAGATAGGAGTCTAGATAAAATGCCCAAGAAACTTTTTAACTTTCTTTCAAGCAAGTCAGGAGGCTGCAATTAACATAGCTAATATATGCCAGCTTCCATATATTAAGTAGCTTGTGGTTCTAAAAGGGCATATTTAATTATGTCCCATCAGACAAAATAGAAAAGGCGTTGCCCCGGAGGATGGCGAAGGAGATGTGCTGAAACAAGCCACTCTGACTCACGGGGCGCACACTTGCGGGCAGCCATCTCCTACCCAATGGCGGTCAACGTGGATGTGGCCCAGGGGCCAAAATTGCCGGAGGACTCCACTACCACAAGCTCAACCATAAACCTGTCATAGCATGACTGATACTTCGACAGTTTGCTTTTCCCAGCCTCACAAGCAGCAAAGCCCAGGCTGGGAGCTGACTGTACCAAGTTGCTGCTGCAGAAGGTGTCACAGCACATGGCATCCGAGATGAGGCGCCTACCACCACGCAACGAGAACATTGTCATACCATCCAGCCTTTTACTGTCCCCTCGGTCTAGCTCGCTGGCTCAAGCTGGGAAGGGAAAGCTGTGACGTCTAGGACATGCTTTATGATCTTGTTAAGGGCTGCATGGCATGGAAGGCGGCCAGCACTATAACGGCATGACAGGGGGTGGAGACCAAAAGAATCCGCAGCAGCATTCATGGGGCTCACAGATCTGGATGCTAAGCTTCTGGGAAATACTGATGTGCAGACAACTGCTATCAAGCTGAGTGCCGGTTGTGAGCGATGGCACTGCATTGAGCCAAGCTTCACCCTGAGGCTCAGCAGACGGTGCTGGCCAAGTCGGCGCACTAACTCCTTCGCAATCATGCTACACTGGAGCACCGGACGTCCATAGAGAGGAGAGTGGGATGGATGTCAGCAGAGAGCGGGCTGAGCTCTCTCCATGTCCTGTAGGTCACCTCACGTTCCCCAATCACAGATAGTTCAGTTGTATTCTGAAGAACCCTGTTAATGAGGACACGGCAAGAGGTCACTGACAAGAGAAAAGTTGGCAGAGCCAGTGAGGCTGAAGATTGAAGGCCGAGGCCACCATATTTGATGGGTGGGGTGGCCTGACAGTAGCTTTGACGTGGTTAAGTAGTTCCTCAACAGGAACCGTGCTGGGTGGACGTCAATTGCCTTCATTCTACCCGCCAATCTTTCGAGCTGGAAAAGCTTAGACCTGAGGGTGGAACGAATGGCAGGCAGGAGGATCAGCAAACCAAGGATAAGGACGTCTTCTTTTGAGGTCACCTGTACCTGGTAAAGTAATGAACGTACATCTGAGATGGAGACTGCAAACCCCTTTGCATCATAGTTGATATTTACAACCTCAAAGACAGGAAGGATTTGCATTAGGAAAAGTATGCATCTTTGAAATGGTTGCTCTAAAATAAATCACCAAAATAATTAAAATATTGGTTTCAAATTTTGGCCATTGCAGGGAAGAGTGCAACTCAATTATATCGACCCCAGTGCACAAATGATATTTATTTTAACGACCCCAAATGAATGAAGAGCAAAGTCAACCATGGCAGAATTTGAACTCAGAATGTAAAGACAGGCAGAATGCCACTAAGCATTTCGTCTGGCATGCTAATGATTCTGCCAGCTTGAATCATCAAAATAATCAACGTATTGGTTTCATATTCTGACACAAAGCTAGCAATTGAGGGGGGGGTGCAAGTTGATTACATTGTGAAACTGAGTAATTATGGGTGTGAATCAAACTCCTACTAATGTGTAGAGTGCCCTTTCTTTCGTTTGTCCACTCACTCACATATATAATATACAAAGAAATATGTTCTCCAATGCAGGATAGCTGTGAAAACAGTAATGAAATAGGTAGAACCCTAGGAAGATGGAAAAGATTGCCAGGAATCATCCACTGATTCCTGGCAATTTTGTCCATCTTCCTAGGGTTCTACCCATTTCATTGCTGT
>JAOPUL010006720.1:53766829-53777169 GCA_027564515.1 Octopus rubescens | reverse complement strand
TGAATGACCATGGGTTTGCACCTAGAAAGCTCCCCTCCTAGGCACAAGTCTGGGTAAGGTTATTTGTGGAAGACCAGCAGTCGTCCATGCATACCAGTCTCCCCTCTCCACACCACCGATGCTGTCCAAGGGAAATCAAAGGCTGATACAGCTTGGAACCAGTGATATCACAACTCATTTCTACAGCTAGGTGAATTGGAGCAATGTGTATATATGTATGTGTATGTGCATATATGTATGTGTATGTATGTGCATATATGTATGTGTATGTATGTATATATATATGTGTGTGTGTGTGTCTGTGTGTGTGTGTGTGAGAGTGTGTGTGTGTGTGCAATCAAAACAGTTGGTCATGGAATAATGTTATGAGCTACCATAATTGCATTTCTGGAAAATGTTGGGGAATTATTGATTATGACAACTCTAAGAGAATGAGGGTGCATGACCTAAGGGTTAGGGTGTTGTACTCATGATTGCGAGATCATGGTTTCAATTCCTGAACTGGGTGATGCATTGTGTCCTTGAGCAAAACACTTCATCTCACATTGCTCCGCGACCACTTCGACACCTGATGCATGGTACACCGTTCACCTGTTGAGGTAACATCGATTTGATGGAGGGAGGGTGCTAATGTATGGCACATACATTTGATCATTATAAACGAATCATTTGTGCAGCTTCGTTCTGCAAGAAATTGCAGAACCATCTTTCTCAGACTACCATTATTCTAAGAGACATGATTCAAGTAACTGAAGCTAACAGTTACCAGTTTCTAAGGAGTCTATAATCCAGTGTCATACCTCAAAGAATTCTCTCAAATCAACCCTATTGCTGATAAAAATCATCCCTGAGTGCCAGTAAAGTTATTTGGCGGTTAATCAAGAGTTCTAATGATGTTAAATTCCTGCAGGAGGACCTTGATGTTGCATACAGATAAGAGGATGAAACAATGGACCATTTAACACTGGAAAGAGTTGAAGCACTTTACTATCAGCATCCGTTGCAGCATGGATACCCATCCGTTGCAGCATGGATACCCAGAATCAAAGAAGACCATAATTCCAGAACAAAGTCTATGAGAGGCCAGAATATTTTAATGATTAATCCTATAATAATGCTGTCTAAATGATGAATATGCAGAGAGAGAGAGAGAGAGGGAGAGAGAGAGAGAGGGGGGGAGAGAGAGAGAGAGAGAGAGAGAGAAGAGAAGAGGGAATTGGTGATGACTGAAACTGTAACAACTAACAAATATTGTTGTAAATTCTTGCTTGAAACAATTTTGTTCAAACATAAAGAATTCTTCAAATTTATCCAAGTTTTTAATATTATTGTTTACTTCTCAGAATATCAGAGTATTTGAAGCATCAAGAATTATTAAGAATTGGCATTATAAAATTACGTTTTTTTAATGCTCATATTATTAAAATAGAATCATATTGCACACAACTGGATGGCGCCAGAAGACATTTAGATAAACATAACGTGACGGTGACACGTTATAAACACTTGTGCCGGTGACACATTAAAAACACCCATTGCCAGTGACACGTTAAAGGCACCCGGTACACTCTCTAGCGTGGTTGATGTTAGGAAGGGTATCCAGCTGTAGAAACCAAGCCAAAATGGACTGGAGTCTGGTGTAGCTCCCGGCTTGACAGTTTCCAGTCAAACCGTCTAACCCATGCCAGCATGGAAAACAGACGCTAAATGATGATGATGATGATGATGATAATAACATGATGAATATGTTCTGACTGTGGAAGATACTTGATCTCAACTGCTTAGATTATTGTTCACATCTGAGATCTTCTTTTATAGTTTATGTCACTAGAAGAGATACAATAATATTTCATAATGAAGATCATATCTATGGCCAGCTAAGCTAATAAACTAAGTTGAAAGGTTTACGTCTTCACTTTGGAGTGATGAAGGGAAATGTTTGCAGTGATGTATGTAAGGCTTTGGGTGAGCACCAAATTTGGGCTCAGCAATAACCAGGGAGGCAAAGTCATTTCAACTGTTTGAACATTTGTTCAATTGAAAACAGTAGTTTCATCAAAAGATATCTTGTTGGACATAGGCAAGCTCAGAAGTGCTGGTGACATGAAAAATGCCCCAGTACACACAGTAAAGGGGTTGGCATTAGGAAGGGTATCAAGCCATAGAAACCATGCCAAAGGTGACATTGAGGCTTGATGCAGTTCTGTGGTTCATTGAATCCTGTCAAGTTGTCCAACCCATGCCAACATGGAGAACACATGTTAAATGATGAAGATGAAATATATATATATATATATTCTTGAGTATAGAAACAGGTTGGCTTCTTATTTCTCTGGGATTGGTCAAGATGATGTAGACACCTCTGATGAAACCCCAATAAGGTTCGAAAATCGTATAAGGTTGTCTATCATTTTTGTCAATCTTCAAAGAAATTGCTAAATTAGCCCTGTTTATATATCTACTACATATATAGGTCTCTCTCTCTCTCTCTCTCTCTCTCTCTCTCACACGCACACACACATCTATATATCATATCATATATCTTTTTACATTGCTTTCCATGCTGGCTTGTGTCGGATGGGTCATTACAGTCCAAATCAATTCTTATTGGAGACTACTGCTCTTATAGACTGCTGCTCACAGTGTCATTTTGGTTACAACTGATGGATGCTCTTCCCATCATCAGCCACTTTACAGTGTGTACTGTGTGAATTTCCTTATGGCCTTAACACTGATTAGAAAGATTGATTTTTCCTTAATGAGGCAGGACTAAACGCATCTCACAACCCTATGTTTTCTCTACTCAACCACTTTGTCAACCACTTTGCAGTATATACTGGATGCATTTTATTATGGTACCAGCACAGTTTATGCCAGCTCCATTGCCTTACCAATTAATCATCTAAAATGCATATTTAGCTATTGAAACTATTTCATTGGTTAAAATACTCACAGAATAATGATTTTATATAATGATTTGAAGTTTTGGACAAAGCTCTAATCAAAGTTAATTCAATGAATTTGCTAATTAAACTAGTATCAAATTCATTGATTTTTATCAGACTAACTCAATCAGCAAAATATATATCAACTGTGAGTGGCTGTTTTTTGTGATTATGCAAACTTGTATTAGCTTTAGTAACCCTTTATTCAACTTTAGTCGATAAAAAAAACTTCATGCCAGTCAAGTTAGGTTGTTGATTCCTGTTTTTATAACAACTGGCGCTGAGTACTCGGGTGGGCTTTTTGCGAACTAACAGATGTCAATGCTGTGAGTTGGCGAGTTTTTCGAAGTTTGTTGTTGACAGAAAATTGACTTAGTGATAGGGAGTGGTGAAAGGGTTAATAAGATTATTGATAATTGTGACATGGTTATATGGAAGCTCAAATACATAAGAAGGAGTTAGAAGCAATGAACTTACTATAAAATTAATATCTAATTCCGGCATGGGCAATCATTTTTGAGAAGTGGGTTGCACCAGACATAGCTCATCATCAGGAGGGCAGCACTATAAAATAAACATTCATTAGGCATACTATTCAGAAAGTCCCACGGGCCGCAGTTTGCCCATGACTGATCTAATTCATAGATTTTTATCAGTCTAATGCCACAGACAATCTATAAAAGTATATATATATATATTAAGTGTGAGCGACTTCTCCCTTGTAATTGTGCAAGCTCATATTGGCTTTATTAATAAAATAGTTGATGACAGTGGTAGGGTTATGTGAAACCTCATATATATAAAAGGGAGAGGGGAGATGGATTTTTTGTTGTTTAACTCCATGTTCAAGCTTGATCCAGCAGAGACTTGTGATCAAAGGCATTCCAGATTTGACAATCCCATCTTTTTGTTTTCTTTTCCATGTATAGTGTAACTAGTACTATTTTTGTTTGTTTTGGAGACAATAGGGTGTGATCTGAGGAAAATCTGGTTGCTATTTCTAGCAGACTAAGTGACCACATAGAAGTTTCCTCATTGATTTGAGCAGACTGTAGTGTAGCTAGGAGGGGGAAATATCGATGGTCCACCCATGCAATGCTTTCATGGGGGCGGCACTTTTGGGTTTGCTGTATAGACTACATAGGGAGCAGTGGGTGAGGGCAAGGTTGTAGGAAGGTCTGCATTTATGAAGTGGCATTTGAAATGTAAATTAAGTGAAATTGGAAATTAAAATCAATTTTTTAAAAAAGAAATTTTTTTGTTATTTAGTTTGCATTCTTGGGACCAGTTTCTGATGCAAAAAAAAAAGGGAGTAAAATACAAGACATTTCCTCTCCCTATCCCACACCAAAATATTGAAGGATGAAAAGAAATCTATGCAAATATTATTCTCTCTCTACTTGTAAACGTCTTCATTAATCATTGAAATAATTGTTTTTTGATTTAGATACAAAGCCAGTAATTTTGAGGGGAAGGGGACAGTCGATTAAATGAACCCCACTATTTGACTGGTACTTTATTTTATTGAGCTCTGGAAGTATGAAAGGAAAAGTTGTCCTCGGCAGGATTTGAATTTAGAAAGTAAAGAATGGGAAGGGTAGGGGACGTTTTGGCATAGCTGCCTTGGCGCTGCCTATTTGGTGTTGCTGAGTCGATGCAGACTTATTTGACATCATAGGCTTTTTAATATTTCTCTTCTCAAGGCGGCGAACTGGCAGAATCGTTACCGCAACGGGCAAAAAATGCTTAGCGGCATTTTGTCCGTTATGTTCTGAGTTCAAATTCTGCCGAGGTTGACTTTGCCTTTCATCTTTGCGGAAATCGATAAAATAAGTATCAGTTGAATACTGAGGGAGAGGGTCGATGTAATCGGCTTGGCCTTGCGTCAAAATTTGAAACCAATATTACTCATGTTCTTCCCCCGCTCTCTCTGTGTTTATGCGCGTGAGGATATTTTTCTTCCTGAATACGAAGAGTTTTTACGGATGAGAACTTGTGTAAACCGAGCTCAATTAATAAATTGTAATCTCTCTCTCCCCCCCTCTCTCTCTCTCTCTCTCTCTCTCTCTCTCTCTCTCTCTCTCTCTCTCTCACATGCTACCTATATGTGTATATTTCTGCGTACACGCATGTGTGTGTGTGTGTGTGTATGTTTGTCTTCCGTGTCAAAAAGTGCTGTCGCCAAAACAAACTGAATGTCGTATCAGCCATGCCAAATCACCAGCGTCCAAATAGCTGCATTTAATCGTTTTATTCTGGAAGAGGAACATAATATACTGCAAAGCATTTTCCCTGGACGTTGTAGTGATTTAGCCAACCCTCCACCTTAACAATCATTTAAATCATGAAACAATGGACTTCGGCGTGTCATGATGTCCTGGACCCATGAGGATGGAGCTTAACCCAATATACATGGTGAATAAGTGACCGAGATCACAATACACCCCATCCACAGCCCCTCTGTACGGGTCACCGATCCGTTGCAGGGTCCACTCCCCAGCTATTGCTGGGACTCATTTATAGCTGAATGGACTGGAACAAAATGAAATGAGTTTTTTTTTGGGAGGGGGGTGGGGCTTCAGAACACAATGCAGTGTTCGGTCCGGGAATCGAAACTACGGTCTTACGATGGTGAGTGCAACGTCCTTATCACTAGGCTACGTGCATTCATGAAACAATAATGGAACAGAAAAAGAAAATAAAAAGGTAAACACACACACACACACACACACACACACACACATGTACCGCACGCCCTCCCTCCCTCCGTCCCTCTTTCCGTCCGTCCGTCCGTCCGTCCGTCCCCCCTCCGTCCCTCCCTCCCATACAAATGTAATTTCAACAATATAAACAATCATAGCATTTATTATATTAAATAAAAGAGAGATGAACAAAAAAAAAAGAAGAAAAAAGACAGAAAGCGAGGTAGCTTTTGATTCAGTTTTTTATTCACGTTTTTTTTTTTGTCTTCTGAGGTCTTTTAGGAAGTTTTCAACAATGGGAACAAGTAATTATATTTGACAGCTTATCTGGAAATAGTAAATCCAACCAAAATTTGATATGCAAAGTATAGAGTACAAGAGAGAATTTTCTGTGTTTTTTGTTTTTAAAGTCTATTTATCGACATTTCTGTTTGGCTTTCTCAAAAAACATATGCCAACTGCATGAAGTTGAAATTCTAACTAATAATAATGATTTTACTTCTCTTATAATTTTTTTTAATGAAAAGACACAAGGCCCCACCAACTTTGTAGAGGAGAGTACATTAAATTGAATTGACCCTAGAAAATGAGAAATCATCGACCCTGGAAAGCTGAAATGCAAAAGTCGATCCCTAAAGATATTTGAACAGTGAATGTAGAGAGATGTACTTTTAATCTTAGTGCTGAACAACGGTGAACCTCTAGCCTCTCGTTGATGTAATAATTATTTTTAATATAGATACAGAGGTTTTAGATTTTATATGAGAGTTGAGTGGGATGCTGTGATGTTTATGCTTTTTTCCTAAGGAATTAATATACCATAAATGAAGTAAACCGGTTTCAATGCGATTCAAAACCGAGCTGCAGCTTGGGCTGATCAGTAGCACCTTGCCCTTCAGCATTCACTGATTTTAATTGTAAGAGAAATAAGGAGAGAAGGATAATAAGAATTGCTTCTACTTTCGGCACGAAGCCAGTATTCTTAAGATGAGGGGTCTTGTTGATACTATCAACTCAAATTCTTGACTGGTATTTTATTTTATCGACCCTGGAGGGATGAAAGGCAAAGTTGACCTCGGTGGGATTTGAACGCAGAAGGTAAAGAGCCGGAACAAATACTGCAAGGCAGCTTGTCTGACACTCTTACGATTCTGCCAATCCACTATAATAATAATAATAATCCTTTCTATACTAGGCACGAAGGCCTGAAATTTTTGGGGGAGGAGAGTAGTCGATTATATCGATCCCAGTTCGTAACTGGTACTCACTTTATCGACCCCGGAAGGATGAAAGGCAAAGTCGACGCCAGCGGCATAAATTCCTGAAATAATAATAACCCCACCAAGACACCTGATGAAGGCTGGAGAGTGCATCAACCGAAACGTGTTAATAACAATACAAGATGAGGACACATATCCGTCCAATGTATATAATGTAAATAATGTAAACTTAGATATGTTTTGACCAAAGATTGGCCGAGCCCATGTCTACCGTAATAGCACCACATGATAGGATCTGCTAAATCATTTTAAAGTTAAGTTTTGTGGCATCATGACCTATTCAAGTAGGGAGTTGTTCGTTGACTGAGATGTATCCAGGTATAGGTGGTTTATCTGGTGCCCCTTATAGAAATTTGTCCAGGTTCCGTTTGAAGGTGATGGGATATTTTTCTTTGATATTTTTGGGACAATGTAAAATAGAGCAGGGCCTGTTGAGGAAAATAAATTTTATTGCAGTGAATTTATGTGTTGTGATCCTGAATTGTGTAGGGGACGTATGGCACGTGGCCTTAGTCTGGGATGTATTCTGAATCTAATGTTAAGGTCGTTTGGGCAATGCTGGTGATATATTCTCTACATTGTGCAGATGATGCAGCGCTCACAGCGGCGTTGGAGGAAATAAAGGTTTAATATTTTAAGGCGGTCCCAGTAATCGAGATCAGTCATGCCCTTAATTCTTTGATGAAGCTTGAGATGTCGTTTATATAGACTATAAGCAGAAGCGGGCCCAAGAAAGTTCCTCGAGGGACACGACTGGTGACTTTTGCTGGACTTGAGTGGATTCCACCGATCACAACCTGTTCACCAGGAAATACTCAATCCAGTGTAGCAGTTTTCCACGGATTCCAATATCTGATAATTTTGACAGGAGGGTATTGTGGTCAACTCTGTCGACTGCTTTACTGAAGTCAAGATATATGACATCAGAGTTTGAACCTGATCCCAAGGCTTTAATGACATCATCGATGTGATGTAAGAGCTGCGTTCGACAGTCCCTGCCGCAGCGAAAGCCATGCATGTTGGAATTTAGAAGGTTGTGGCTCTCCAGGAAGCCAGCTATCCTTGATCTCATCACCCTTTCAAACACTTTGATGATATGAGAGGTGAATGAGACTGGGCGATAGTTGACTGCGAATGATTTGTTTTTCCTTTTGAAAACTGGGATGGTAGATTGGGATAAGAACTGATTTGGTATATAGCCTGAGTCTAAAGAATTCCTCCAGAGGTTGGTTAGAGTTATTGCAAGTTGGTATCTACATTCATTCGGGATACTAGTGGGGAATCTATCAGGGCCTACAGCAGAATAGTACTTGGTGTAATTTATTGCTGCTATGATATCTGAAGTAGTAAAAGTTATGTCGGCGATAATATGTTGAGGCTTGAGTTCGTTCACGTCTCTTGCGTCAATATCAGTGGGATCACTAAAGACAGAGCAGTATTGTTTCTGCAGTACTTCTGCCATTTCTTTAACATCGTGTTGGAGAATGCTGTTATCATCAATCAGTGGACCTACGGGTGAAACAGTGGTTCTATGCTTGTTGGCATATGAATAGAATGAATAGAACACTTTCGGATTCTGTTTTTTTATTTTTTGGATAATCCACTTTTCCTCTGCAGCTCTTTGATTATCGATGCAGCTTTTCATGCTTATCTGCAAATGATGTTTTCCCAACTCAAGCAATCTTATTGTTGCTGAATGTGGATGCTGTTGGTGGAAGTATCTTAATTAGTTGATTTTTTTTTATTGAATCTCTTGATGCTCCTGGTGAGTTTTATTTTCATCTCTTGGGAGGCTATTTCCGTTCGTACTTGTAAGAGTCGTAGGAGCGTGTTATAAGCATGCATAAGTGACTATGTACTCAAATCGCAGCCATTTTGTTTCAATGTCAGAGGAACTGTGAGTAAAGGACCCATCGATAAAGGACAGATCTTTTCTAATTGCTCCCCAGTCCGCTTTGCGAAAGTTTATGTTGTCGAATGCGTGCATTGGGGTGGGAGAAGCTGATTTGGTTTTGTTATGCCGGAAACTAAAGTTGCAGAGAATCGTGTCGTGGTCCGAGATGAAAGATTTGTTTTGAAATGCTAAGGATAGAGTTAGAGCGGTTCATTAATATCAGATGCAGGATCGTTTTATCGTGTGTTGTTGGTTCAACCACTTGTTGAGTTAAGACACAAATTCACCCATTAAATTAAAGAGTAATTTTGGTGCTGGTTTATCAGGTACATAAACATATATACATATATACATATATATACATATTTATACACATATAAATGTATATATGTAAGTATTCACACAAACACATGCACTTATTTACACTTATACATATATATACATTATGGACGGGCGTAGAAATTTTATATTCTGATTCCACATATTGCTTGGTGTTCATTTTGGTGTGAGAAATATATTAACAAATCTTAAAACGTATGCGATCAAACTACACCTCGCATAAAATTCCCATATCCCTCAAAGCTGCATTAACAATTACAGCAGCACCTCTGCAACTTTCCCAATATTTGTCTGCTATGATGGCTATATTCTCATAAGTAAATCTGTTTTGTTGGTTTTCTCCCAGTTCATTTCCAGGAAGAAAGTCGATGTTATCGCCATCATTGTCACATAGGTCACAACTATCTTCATTAATATCACTTGGACACTGAGAACTAATTGAAACAGCGTCCATGTCTAAGCGCATCCTTGCGCCCCTTCTGCAGTTCTTTTTCTAACTGAACTTATTTCTTTATCTACAGACCCTGACTGATTAATTCTTTTTTTTTTTAAACAAGGTTTCTACAGTGAAATATGATCAAATGTTTCTTATCCATCCATTAGCAATTTAGTATATATATGTATTAGAGATTATATAATTAATATAGAAAAGTGGGGTATTAAATTGTGGGGGATGTATGCGAAGTGTACGGTGTGTCACATAACTCTAATTTTCATATATTTTATTTAAAATACTATTTGAAAATCTGTGCGTAACGTGGAATTAAGCTTCCTTAAAAATGAGTGTTTCGCCCACCCCCACCCCAATATTCATGTATATTTATGTATATTTATAAACATTTATATATTGACATGAATATGTCAACATATATATATATATATATATATATATGTATACACACACAAACACACACATATGTATATATATATATATATATGTGTGTGTGTGTGTGTGTAAGCATGTATATGTGTATGTGTAAGTGCCTGGTTGTGTGTGTATGTTTGTGTGTTCACGTGTGTGCATGTACAACTGATGATGATTCGCTACACCGCTAAACTGTCGTCAGAGAGGAATTGATGGAATATACATATATAGACCCATTCATATATGTAAACACACACACACACACACACACACACACACACACACACACACACACACACACACACACACACACAC
>JAOPUL010006720.1:53159957-53170443 GCA_027564515.1 Octopus rubescens | reverse complement strand
CAGATCTTGTTGGTTTCAACATAAAACAGGTAAAATATTTGGGCCGGATAGGGCCGGTTTGAATGCTAAAGGGTTAATTTGTACCTGCATCTGTTATTAAGTAAATGAGACCAAACACTAGAACTATGGAGTCACTCAATCTGCTAGAAAGAGCAGTGAAACTTCCCTAAAATCACCCTCTACTACATGAAAAAAAAATTGATACATTGGATAATGTAATCCTAGGCCCCTAAAAGACAAGATTGCTGCAGTTATAGTACCTTTGATCATCAGTGTGCTGGATCAGGGCTGACCTGGGGCTAAACAACAACAACCAAACATTGAGAGATCTCTTTAACTGGGTTTATATAGTTAGTATTCTTCCCTACATTATACTGTGATTCACCTGGAAACCAAATCCTCAGTGATGTCCCCTGGGGAGGGGGATCCTTCAACATCAGACACCCTCCCCCCAGGTAACCCAGCCGGGGCTGATCAAGCCCTAGCTTCAGTCTAGTTTGCACTACTCCTTGGTAACACTGTCCTTTTCAGGGCTTGCTCCTCATGGTTCACAGCCACCCTGATGGCCTTCCTTCTAATACCAAGCATGCCCTGTAAAAGACCTGGTCTCAAAGACCTCTGTATTTCACCTTCATAGACTCATACATTGCTTGCCACCCACTGCTTTGACATAATTCTACTAGCTCGGCATATTTCCTCCTCTTTCTCTCACTAGCCTCTTGAATGCAATCCTTCCAGGGAACAATGGAGAAAAAAAGAATATTATGCATCAGGCTTTGTGGTAAGAAGCTTGCTTCCCAACCACATGGTTCCGATTTCAGTTTCACTGCATGGCACCTAGGGCAAGTGTCTTCTACTATAGCCTCGGGCCAACAAAAGCCCTGTGAGTGGATTTGATAGATGGAAACTGAAAGAAGCCCATCGTATATATATAAAATTGTTCTATATTTTTGAGACAAGGAATTATGTACGGATATGTGTCCTCATCTTGTAATGTTGTTAACACAATGTTTCGGCTGATGTACTCTCCAGCCTTCATCAGGTATCTTGGTAGTTTTCTTGTTATTGTTTGTTTGTTCAGGAATTGAACTCGGAATTGCCTGGAATTGAACTCAGAATCTTGGGGTTAGTAGTCCCGCGTTCTTAACCACTACGCCATATGCCCGTGGGGAATTATGGTGACATGTTAAAAACACCTGTTCTGGTGACACATTAGAGGCACCTGGTACACTCTCTGGAGTGGTTGGTGTTAGGAAGGGCTTCCAATCGTAGAAACCAAGCCAAAAATTGGACTGGAGTCTGGTGCAATTCTCCGACTTGCCAGTCTCCAGTCAAATCGTCTAACCCATGCCAGCATGGAAAACGGATGTTAAATGATGATAATATTTGTGCTGGTGATATGTTAAAGGCACTCGGTACACTCTGGAGTGTTTGTGTTAAGAAGGGCATCCAGCCGTAGAAGCCAAGCCAAAATGGACTGGAGTCTGGTGCAGCTCCCTGGCTTGCCAGTTTCCAGTCAAACTGTTTAACCCATGCCAGCATGGAAAATGGACAGTAACTGATGATGATGATGATATATATGACGGTGTCTCCCGTCGATTTTGATGTATGAGGACCTGGCGGTTTAGTATAATTGTTATTACTTGTGTTTGTATCTCTGATGTGACTATAATCCAGCTAAAGATTTGCAGGATTATCCACACTGAGGACAGGACATGGAACTGTTACAATGATCTGCTGGGATCGCATTTCTGTACTTTACCCTAGTTTTTCTTTTCTTAAAGATGAATCAATCGTTGACTTTCGAAGTTTTGAATTGCTTCAAAACAGGTTGATCTCCATTTGTTTGTGCGCGTGTGTGTGTGTGTATGTCCTAGAACCACTTGACAACTGGTGTTGGTGTGTTTACATCCCCGTAACTTAACAGTTCGGCAAAAGAGAGCGACAGAATAAATACAAAAAAGTACTGGAGGTGTGGAGAGGGGGTTTGATTCATTTGACTAAAAAGATTTTTCAAGGCAGTGCCCCAGCATGGTTGCATTCTAGTGACTAAAACAAGTAAAAGATAAAAGGTGCAACAACAACAACAACAACAAAAACATAAGTACTGGGGTCGACTCATTCGACTAAAGATTCAAGGCAGTGCCTCAGCATGGCCGCAGTCTGATGACTGAAACAAGTAAAAAGAAAAAACATAAATAAATTGTTATTTTTGAAAACTTTTTATTTAATTTTTAATATACAGTTGGTTTTTTTTTTAAAGATTCATTTTTGCTTTAATTATTTAAATCCTTGATACAGTTTTATTCTCTTTTTCTCTCTCTCTCTTTTGACTCTTCATTTGATCTGCATTAAATTATCATCAGGGTCTTGTCAGGAGGTGGGGTAGTGGTAGAGAAATCAGTACCAAATTGTTCCATAAACTTGTAGAAAGTAGGACATGAAGAAATAGAGTGAGGGGTGGAGGTAGACGGGGCAAGAAGAATAAGGGGGAAAAGGGGGAGTAAAAAAAAAAGATAAAGATAAAAAAAAAGAAGAGAGCGAGACTGATAATCGAAGCAGTGATGAGGTCAGAAATGTGTTCAAACAAAACAATAGCAGTATTAAAAAAATTAAAAAATTCAGCAGCTTCTTTGATACACACGATAATAATAATAATAATAATAATAATAATAATAATAATTTGAATCAACCCAGTATCGAAGGACAAAAAAAAAAAAAAATAAAAAGAATTGACCTCAGTGGGATTAGAACTTAAAACATAAAGGAATGCAATAATAACCAGCAAAGCATTTTTGTTTGACACACTTGTTTCTGCCACTTCACCACCTTTAATAGTTATAATAATAATAATAATAATTTTAATGGTCATTTGCATAACACTGGCACAAAGCCACAGATATATGGGGAAACAGTATCATCAATTGATTAAACTCGGAAATAATGGGACAAGTGTTTCACCTTTAGCACATCGTAGATGCATCACGTCGCCATACGAGTTCTCTCCCCTCTCAATGCAATGCAATGTTCTTGTAGTCACAGGGGAGAAAACTCGTTCGGCGACATGATTTGCCTTCAGCGTGCTAAAGGTTAATTTTATCAACTCTGGAGCAATGAATAATCAAGTCGAAGCCAGTAGGATTTGAAATCAGAATGTAAAATAAGATAAGTAAAAAAAAAAGCATTGTGCTTGGCACCAGAAGCTCTGTCACTCCACCTTAATTATGATAAAAAAAAAAAATTTTATTTTGATTTTTTTTTTTTTACATAGGCACAAGGAATAATGTGGGGAGAGCAATAATCAATTAAACTGACCCCTGTACGTGACCGGTATACATTTTATCGACACCAGAAAGGATAAAAGGCAAAGTTGACCGTAGCAGGATTTGAACTCACAACAGAAAGGAGTACAACTAAACTGCCCAAAGGCATTTAGTCTGTCTATATCATTCCCACTCCCCCTCTATTGTCTTTATAATAATGGTTTCACATTTTGGGGAAGGGGAAGTCGATTACATCGACTCCAGTACGTGACTGGTACTTTATTTTATCGAACCCAAAAGGATGAAAGGTAAAGTTGGCCTTGGCGATATCTGAACTCAGAATGTAAAGGGCTGGAAGAAATGTCGTTAGACATTTTGTCTGGTATACTAACAATTCCGCCAGCTCACCGCCTTAGCACTTTATAATAATAATAATAATCCTTTCAATACTAGGCACGAAGGCCTGAAATTTTGGGGGAGGAGAGTAGTCGATATTATCAACCCGAGTTCATAACTGATACTCACTTTATCGACCCCGGAAGGATGAAAGGTAAAGTCGACTCCGGCGGAATTTGAACTCAGAACGTAGAGACGGACTAAATGCTCTAAGTATTTTGCCCGGCAATATTAATAATAATAAGCTGTGTCGAGTTTTGAAAGGGAATGTATGATATTGAGGACTGAACTTGGGTGATTTCTGCATTTGATACCGCTGGCATCGTTCGAGCAGAGTTGATGGAATATTTTCCACACTGAGCATATGATGCAGCGCTCAGGACGACGTTGGAGAGAATAAAGTTTGAGCTCTTTGCAGCGATCTCAATAAATCAAGTCCTGTCGTGTTATTTCATAATTTTTCTTTCATATCTCAGCTTCATTAACGTGGAATCTTGTCTCGTCACCTATATACATCAATAGTGGTGTAGCCACTATCCTAGTTAATTATACTTTATACAATTACATATTCACTAGTTTAAAAACATTAACTGATCATATTTAAGCAAGGAAATTCATGACATTGCTGTTTGTACAGTATTCTGGTTTCTGTTGAATTTCAGTTTTCAGTCATTGGACTTCGGCCATGCTGGAGCACCGCTTTGTTGGACAAATCAGCTGGTATTCTACCGGTCACTTTTGCTGAATCGCTAATTACGGAGACATACACAAACACCGGTTGTCAAGCGCTGGGAACACAAACACACACACAACGGGCTTCTGCACAGTTTCCGTCAAACCAAATTCACTCACACGACATTGGTCTGCCTAGGGATATTGTAGAAGACACTTGCCCAAGGTGCCGTACTGTACAAGGACTGGGTCCGAAACTACTGTGGTCGTTGCGAAGTGGACTTCTTAACAACACCGCCATACCGACACCTCAATTTTATTTTTCGAAACTAAACTCACTTTAATTATTATCTAAACGGCGGTGCCCCAGCATGGCCGCAGCTCTGAGCTGAAACCAATAATAATAATAATTTTTAAAAAATACTTTAGTGAAAAACAAAGAATTAAATAAAAAGTAAACAATAACAGAATAGAACTTAAAATCAGTAAATAAACAAAATAGAGAAACGCACACTTCTTCGATTATATGTCGTGCCGGGGAAAAACTGGTCGCCCTTTTAAAATGTTTGCGACCCTTCCAAACACTGTTGGTATTTAATATTACTGACCTTTAAAGGATTGAAGGGCAAAGAAAAATTAGAGAACAGTCCCACCCGCCTTTAAGCATATAATATAGATTTTTAGGATAGGATTTTGTTGCGTTGCTCTTAATATTTAATGGAATTTAGTTATATGAAACCATGGTACATATCTAAAGAAATTAAATAAATTTAAAAAAAGCTTATGTAATGATATATCAACAATGCCCTATAAATACTCAGAAACGATAGTACAAATGATAGTAGTATTCTGTAGGATATCTTAACTTCTGTAACTATTAGAGACATTTGCAAATACCAAATGAAACATTAATAAAGAGAATTTCTCCGTAGAGTAATCAAGTATTACAAAATGCAACCTACAGAGGGTAAAATTAAAACAGATGCACTCATGCAAACATACACACACGCAAGTATATACAAACATACACGCAGGTATATGCCCACCACACACATCCCTATATACACGCGCGCATGTGTGCGTAGCATGTATGTGTGTGTGCGTGAGTGTTAGTAATCATATCTAATTAATATTTATAGCACTTAGATCTCCGTTTGATGGCAGCTAAAGTAGTCATAGCAACAAGTTGCTAAGATCCAATTAGCAGCAGCGAGACCAAGCGACTCCCGCTTAGAAACCCATGCAAGTCGTACATTGGAATGTAAGCTACTAGCAGGCTTCATGATCGTCCCGTTCGTTAGGTTACATGTAAATTAGACTGGTTAATGATTGAAGAAAGGCATCTCATGTCACTGAACAGCATGAACGTCAAGTAAAACTTCTCCATTTAAAATTAAACATTTATATAAAAATGATTAAAAGTTTTACTCTCTATTGCTTCAAATGTTATAAAGAAAACTTGTTTTACGGAATAACATTTGAAGTTGTAAAAAGAAAGTTAAGAATGAGTAAAGTAGTTTAAAAAGGAATACAAGAGAAGAAAAAACATTTTATGTTTTATATAGGTGTGTGTGTGTGTGTGTAATTTCATCATATAATATATAAAATAAAAATGCCATGATATATAAAAAATTCATTATATATGTATGTAAATGCATATATACATGTGTGTATGTATACATATATTGTATACATGTGTGTGCATACATATATGTATGTGTGTATATGCGCATATATATGTGTGTGTGTGTGTGCGCGCATATATATATATATATATGTGTGTGTGTGCATTATATAATGAGGTTTTACTCTTTTTCTCAACCCTCTAAAAGTCATAACTATTGATTGAATAAGCGACATAAAGAGAAAATAAAATACAGATAGCCTTGGACGGGCCAAGTTCCACATCCTGGTTTCGATTCTTAGTTCGAACCATTTCACATCCCTCACGTATCCCTTTAAAAGAGACATGAATCTATTACATTGGTGTGTTGTAAAAAAAATCTCAAACATTAACACAACTATGAAATCAATCAGAAAAATGGCCAATTAATCCAACAAGTTATTTCTTTTATAAAGGGTTAAGTTCTGCGAGAACACCGATAAACTCTTTATTGTTGAAAACCATAAATGGCTTTTTAGTTATGTCGAATATATATTTCTACTCGTAACTAATTTGTGCTGTAAGAAATAAGAACAAAAACAATATAAATTTTCAGGTATTTAAGGTAAGATACTTACAAAAATGTAGTTTTGTACTTCCATAACTTGGTCAGTCACTGACATATCCTGTGCTGTTTGCATCGCGGCCCTAACACTTCTGTAATTTGTATTTTAATATAGCCGACTGATTACTACATACAAGTGTTCATGCTGCAATCAATACCACAGCTTGAAGCATTCAGCCACTTTTTCGTACACCGCCCTTTTTAACTACATATGTTTTTAACTTGTATGTGTTTTTTACATTAAATCTAGAAGAATTTATACTTGGATATATATTTTTTCGTTCTGCATTAAGTGTTGATACATTTTTACCTGGATATATATATATATAAGTGTGTGGGGGTATCGTTCGCCTGAACTGCTGCTTTTAGATATAAAATCTTGCTCCTCGATAAAACTGAACCGGAAACACGAGCATAAGGCTAGATTTACACACTTCGTAAAAACTTTCGATTTGATTGCGTGCGGAGGAGGGCAGTATCTACAATCGTTTTAAGCCTCTGTTTGGCTTTCGGATAAAGCGTGTGAGGTTGGTTCATTTAATGTTCAATATGAATTGCTACAGATTTATCGAATTGATTTGTTGGTTGAGAACATCCAGTAGAATGCAACTAAGGAATTATTCGGCTAAATTTTTTGTGCGGGATCTGAATGATTGAATTAGTGGTACAATTGTTGTGGAAACGCGTGCAAAGGACATTGTACCGACGATATAAGTAGCGACACGGAACGGACATATCTGGTGGAAGAAGGCTTTTCTCGAGCCAGACAGCGTTTTCTTGGTTGTGATGTAGAATAATATACGCATATGTATATGTATTAGTTGTTTTACACCAGTTGTGGGAAGTCTTGTTTTGGTGTAGTGGAGGAAATATTTTGCGGGTCCCCGAAAACGAAAGGTTAAGACTACATCAGCTTTCCTTGTGTAGTTTCATCTTTATAAAATGTGGAGTTGACTTGACAAACTATAAAAAATAGATCTAAAAAGTATTATGGGAGCCGCATTTTGGGTTAAATATTGTTCAGGGGGGAAATGGACTGCACTCTGCATATTTGTTTACGTAAGACATGTAGTGTCTCCATTTTGATGATGCAATATCTCCTGTTTGAAGAAGTAAAGTTAAAAGGGCTGTAAACCGAAGACTTTATTCAACAATTGATACAACAGCTTAACTAGCTGGCTTATGAAAAAGTAATAAACTCATCCACCCCATGATGGGTCAATTGTTAACGCAGTATCAAAGTTTTCTCTCGGTAACATTCAGTGCCACCCGTTAACCAATCAACGTGTATTCTTGCAGTGCGATTAAATTGTAATTACAACCCTCTAGGGGAGGTGTCCTCTTTTACTTCCCCAACAATGTCTAACAAAGGGAACTACCTTTCTTTTAATGGTGTCTGATATTTGACAAGTTTCGGAAACTTGTATAAAGAACAGTCCCTCCGTGAAGGCATGGAGGGGCTGTTCTTTCCCGGACATATTCAAACATCAGTGATAGATAAATACTGGAAAAACAACGACTTCAGCTCTCCACAATAATTTACTGAGTTCTACGATTGCTTTCTTTTCATAGGTAATCTATTTTATGCCTTATGAATTTGCAATTATCTACAGAGTGTCTTCGAGTAGGTTTTGCTTTTGGAGTTTAATTAGTGAATGGTATAATTGGTGAAATATTTAGGCCATTGAATTTAAACACTACAGAAGACTGTTGGGACATAAAACCTCTGTCCTGTATTAAATTTGAGCAGAGATTAAGCATAACTAATAGTAAACGTTAAAATGTTATTTTTTTAATAGACTAACTACGAACACATCTTTTCTAAATAAATACACATGCATAATGAATACAAATGTTTCACATTCAATTATATTTCAATTAAGTTATTAAACAATGTTCTTTGTTAATATTGATTTTTAATTATAAAGAAAATGTTATAACCAACACCATGTTTAACCCTTTAGCATTCAGATTACTCTGTCAAATGTAATGCTTATATATTCACATTATTTTGAATTAATCATGCATTATCTCATAGCTTTGAGATTCCAATTATGTGATTGTTTATTTTTAGAATGGCATTGTAGGGTAGGTGTAAGAGGACAGATATGGCTGGTTTGAACATAAAACAGGTAGAATATTGGGGCCAAATATGGCCAGTTTGAATGCTAAAGGGTTAACCATTAGTTTTGATCTTTCATTCTGTGGTTTTGATAGTAACAGTGGTATCTTCATTATGACATCTCTCCAGATGTTTTGATAGCAGAAGCATTGGTAAAGTTTAGCCTTTCATGCAGATGTGCAGTTTTGGAATGGTGCTGCCAATATAAGATCTGCTACATTTATTACAAATTACAAGGACTGTAAATGTATGTCTGCATTGCTGATGGGGCAGTTTCCCAAATATACAAACATTGTTGCCATGTGTGGGCTGACTCCCAAATAAGAATTTTCTCAAGAGAGGTTTAGTGTACCAGCTGCATATATTAACAATCATATATATATATTTATATATGTAAAACTCTTAATCTGAAGTGTAAGAAGACTAGTTATATATATTTTAAAATGTTATATATATTTTATATATATATTTTAAAATGTGAAATAAAGATATTATTTTTCCTAAACCCTACAAACCCTAGGAACATTTCAAGTTTAACATGTAGTCATGCAGTAAAGTTATTACACTTGGAACGTTGTCAACTACATATGGCTTTATGAAAAAATAACACACACACACACACGTATACATATAGGCACAGACGTGGCTGTGTGGTAAAAAGTTTGCTTCCCAAAAACATAGTTCCAGGTTCAGTAATACTGCTAGGCAGCTTGGGCGAGCATCTTCTACTAAAGCCTCGGGCCAACCAAAGCCTTGTGAGTGGATTTGGAAGACGGAAAATGAAAGAAGCCTATCATATATATATATATATATATATATATATACGGTGCCACGTTAAAGGTACCCGGTACACTCTCTGGAATGGTTAGTGTTAGGAAGGGCATCCAGCTGTAGAAACCAAGCCAAAACGGACTGGAGTCTGGTGCAGCTCTCCAGCTTGCCAGTCTCCATTCAAACTGTCTAACCCATGCCAGCATGGGTTAGACAGAATTTTTTAGTCGAATGAATTGACCCCAGTACTTTTTTTGTTTTTAAAGCCTGGTACTTAATTTAGTATTCTCTTTTGCTAAGTTACAGGAACGTAAAACACACAGTGGTGGTGGGGGATAAACACACACACACACACATATATATATCTCTATATATATATGACGGGCTTCTTTGGAGTTTCCGTTTACCAAATTCACTCACAAGGCTTTGGTCGGCCAGAGGCTATAGTAGAAAACATTTGCCCATGGTACCACACAGTGGGACTGAACCTGAAACAATGTGGTCGGGAAGCAAGCTCTCTGGCTTGCCAGTTTCCAGTCAAATCATCTAACCTATGCCAAAAGGACGCTAAGTGGAAAACGGACGCTAAATGATGATGATGCACAAATTTCTCAACCTCCATCCACAAACCATCTCCAGTGTCCAAGATACACTCTCTCTTCAAATTTCTCTCCAAAAGACGGTGGTGTCTGTGCATACGTAGACTTCACTCTCTCTGTCCATCACCTCTCTCACCTGGATTTCAGCAACAATGACTTCTAATTACTCTGGCTCAGAGTCTGTCTCTTTAATTCCTCCAAATACATCTTCCCCCTCATATCAGTCTCTGAACTCCCCAAACCACCAACAACTCTTATGTATAATATTTTCCTATGACCAGACATGTTTTTATGGAAGATTGAAATTGATTGTATTACCATGACAACTATAAAGCAATGTTAAGACAAGGAGGCTCATATACAAATACACACACACACACACACACACACACACACACACACACACACACACACACACACACACACACACACACA
>JAOPUL010006720.1:52932106-52982113 GCA_027564515.1 Octopus rubescens | reverse complement strand
ATACATACATACATACATACATACATACATACATACATACATACATACATACATACATACATACATACAGATAGATAGATAGATAGATAGATAGATAGATTGATTGATAAATAGATAGATAGAGATATATAGATATATAGATAGAGATGGATAGATGGATAGATAGATAGATATATAGAGATAGATAGAGATAGATAGATAGATTGATTGATTGATAGATAGATAGATAGAGATAGATAGAGATAGATAGATAGAGATAGATAGATATATAGAGATAGATAGATATATAGAGATAGATAGATAGAGATAGATAGAGATAGATAGATAGATAGATAGATAGATAGATATAGATAGATAGAGATAGATAAATAGATAGATAGATAGATAGATAGATAGATAGATAGATAGATAAATAAATAGATAGATAGATCAATGCTATCTTTAGAAGGTTGATTGACCTCTTAGATGCATTCTCGTTGTTTCGACTAACTAGTAGAAATGTAGAGTCAGTTTAATAATTTCCTTACAAATCTGTAACTTATCTTATTGAGCCTCGGGGAATACAGGGACCATTGCAGCGTGTGGCATTTGAAAGCTGGATGTATAAAAAAGAGAACCAATCCCCAAAAGAACCAAACATCAGATACACGACTGATTATCTGTTAAATCCTTGTTTACATTATTTTTGTTTTTGTTAAAATCTATAATTTAAACTATTATATGGCAATCCTTTTGAAATTTACTCGTAATGAAATTATTAACAGCTGTTTGTTATTATAAGCAATTAATTTCTAAAACTATCAAATCTTTATAACCACCTTACAAAAAGCTTTCTATTAATCAATTATATCTTAATAATAATTGAATATAAATCATATAATTAATTACACTTTATAATTAATTACACTTTATAAATTAACAGAAGAATAGAGAAAAGCAATCAGAACATAAAATGTATAAGTTGTTAATTATTAACTTATTTATAAGTCTGATAAAGCACTCCGCCCTACCCTTCCTACAACTACGAAGCTATATTATTTAACTAGAAGTCAAATATTTAATATCTAATATAATATTAGCTTCACGTTTACACTGTACAACAAATTCAGGTTTTCTAAATGGCTGGAAAATAACAAATATTTGGTTTTCTTTACTCTTTCATCTCTCGTAGAGTTAAGCTTTGTCAACAATGTCAGATTTAGAACTGATGACGTCTTAAATTATATAAAGCTTGGAATTACCTTTCTTAAAAAAATAACATTAGAAAGTCTCACAAAAAAATTAAAAAGCGTATGTTTTTTAATTATTATGAATCCCTGTGGATTGTGATGCCCTAGACCAGTGGTTCTCAACCAGGGTTCATATGGCCCTTGGGGGTCCATATAAGATTTTGTTGTTAAAATTTATGTCCAATAAACTGGTTGTACTTCTACAATACACAAAATATCTTAACAGTTTTTCATACAATTCCTAATAATATTTAATTATAAAAGTATAATAGGAGTTTTTAGACATCGAATGACTAGGAGACCCCCACGTCTGAGTAAAATAGGAATCAAAGGGGGTCTATAGGATGTAGCAGTTCACTGCTGAACGATTCCCCCTCAGTTTGAAGGCTTGGGGGGGGGACGGTATCACTGAATCGTTAATGCTGCTGCGAATCATTTTCGAATCTCAACGATCCGTACAACCGTTGCCCATTCAACCACTACTAAACTTCTGTTTCTACGTTGAGGTCATGAGAAACAAATATAATGGTAGATGATACAGATAATGTCTTTTAGAAGATCTATATTGTCGCTTTGGTTGTTGATATTTAACTCCAGGTCAACCTTGAATCAATAAAACCTTTAACGAAAGACATTTCTTGCGATGTCCAACCCATCTTATTTTCTAGACAGTTTATATACGATTGCCCCTTGTCTGGTTGGTCCTTCCTATTTTTTTCTTAAGATGGCAGGGTGGGATTTGAGAAAAATTGATTGCTGTTTTTAGCAGGTCGAGCGACTATGCAGAGCAGATGTAGGGAACCCCTCAACCCAAGCTTCAAGACGATCCAAACAATATAAATTACACATCTATAAATTTGTGAAGTTAAAAAAAGATTCATTGTTTTGTCCCTATAAAGATGCGACTCTTATGTATTTACGTTTCAGCCTTGCAACAGGGAAAACTTTGCGACTCGTGACGGAGAAACTCTTTGGTTCGAAGATCGAACTATCTTACAATAGAATAAATGAAGCAAAAAGCGCATGGCCTAATGATTAGGGTGTTCGACTAACGACCATAGTATCGTAGGTTCCAATTCTTGGACCGGGTGACGCGTTGTGTCCCAGAGCAAGCCACTTCATTTTACGTTGCGCCAATCTTGTAAGTACCAACTTAATACTGGTGCAACTCTCTCTGCCTCTAGCTGTCACATTCTGGATGTGCCGCTGAGTCAAAGCGTGGGGGGAGAGTCGAGATAACAGATGCACCTAAAACAATAAGCGAAAGCTTGGTATGTTAACCAAGACTTACTCGTTCGTGGCTAACGGCTGTCTTCTTTATAAAACCGAAGCAAATAGAAGTATTCCACATTGCCCCAGACACTGGCTACCATTCCTAAAAATTACATCAACTCAGAAAATGAAATGTTTGCGGTTAGTTTTCAACTCGAGGTCAATTTTCTCTTTTGTCTTTCGCGGTCGATAAAATAAGGTACCAGTCAAGTACTGGGGTCGATATTAAATCCTTACAATTATTTGGAGTGTTGGACCACTTCACAGTATTTACAGCTTAGTGGACTGGGCTATTGAAAGACAAGTGTTTAGGTAACAGGAGCATTGCAATACTGATGACAGGATTCGAACTCGTGGATTCGGGACTGATCCTCTTCAGTACATTTTCGAGTTACTGCTCCTTCTTTTCTTATTAATATTAATTAAATGTAATCAACTTATCCCCTCCCCCAAAATTGCTGGCCTTGTGCCAACATTTGAAACCGATATTAATTACATTACAGGCGTGGCTGTGTGATAAGAAGCTTGCTTGCCAACCACATGGTTCCGGGTTCTGTCCCACTGCGTTGCAACTTGGGTAAGTGTCTTCTACTATAGCCTCGGGCCAGCCAAAACCCTCTGAGTGGATTTTTAGACGGAAACTGAAAGAAGCCCGTCGTATATATATATATAAACACACACACACACACACATATAAATATATATATATATATGTATATATCTATGTGTGTGTGTCCTTGTGCCTGTGTTCGTCCCTCATCATAGCTTGACAACTGGTGTTGGTGAGTTTTACGTCCTCATAACTTAGCAGTTTGACAAAAGAGATCAATAGAATAAGCACCAGTCTTAAAAAAATAAGTACTGGGGGCAATTCATTCTACTAAAAATTCAAGGCGATGCCTTAGCATGGCCGCAGTCTGATGACTGGAACAAGTAAAAGAAAATATAAAATACATTGGGAATATAATGATGCATGAATGTTGAAGACCTGCAGAGGTTAAAGAGAAATTGAATGAGCATAAAACTTAGTTGTTAGAGTGATTGAAGATGGAAGTCTTATGCCAAGAAGAGATGACTGCAATTATGAACAGAAATGATGATTTAGTTTTGTTGCTAATGGTTGAAGGTTTTCATAGCAAGGAAGATCTAATATAAAATGGTGAGAATAAATCTCATGATGTTGGTCCTTACAGACATCATGACTCAAGATTAATATGATCCATCAAGTCTATGCTAGTACAGGAAAATAGGCATTATGATGTTTGTGATAATGGTATTTAGATAGATATACAAAGATTACAAACAATGAAGAGACTATTCAATTTGTTTAGTATTGTTTACTGATGTAGTTTTGTTTTGGCTGAAAAATGCTACTCAATTAATCAACTCAAAAATATTTACTCTCACCATATTTTGATCAATGCCACTGAATAGTTAATTGTTTTCAAATTCGTTTTTGTTAATTCATAAGTTTGTTGGAAAAATCTTTGTAATTTGTCATTTTTTCTTATTCACAATCTTATAATATTCTAAATCCATTTTTGATAAAATTCTGTTAACCCTTTTAATATATATTATTTTGTTGTTGTATGTGTACATATGCAACTGTTTCCCTCCCCCACTTTTCTTGTGTGCCCTGTTATGTTTAATGAAAAGTATCTCTAGTGTATTTTGTATGCTTAGTCACAAGAGAATTTGGGTAGCTTTGTATGTTATGGATTCTTATTTGTAAAACTTCCTTATGATTGACAAGTTTGCATCAATAATAAAGAGTTAAAGTTGATAGATTTAATCTGGGGAGAAAAAAAAAACACTAAAAAGCTTCAAGGTTGTTTTAAAACAAATATAAAAATAACTTTCAAAATTTCTCTTAGTTTTTTCTTCTACCACAACTTTTCATTTTTAGCATAAACCAAATGTAAGAGATATGTGCTTGTTTTTGTTTCATTTTAAGACCCACTATTATTTCTATTGATAAAAATATGTTCTAAAATGTTGTGTTGATTTGATTACAAATTCAATGAAAAAGATAGCATTTCCAAATGTTATCAATTGTTATTCATTTTCATTAATGCCTGCAAGTATTCAATATCTATTTAATAAAAATTGTATCACATAACAATATTATAAACTAAATTTTCCTTGGTTTTACATTGTATGATAGCTACATTATGAGGGTAATGCTAAATTTCAGAGATATGAGTATGTTTAACTCTTTAAACCAGCCATATCCAGCCTAAATATTCTCCTTGTTTTATGTTCAAACTAGCCAGATTCAGCCTCTCACACCTACCCTACAATGTCATTCTTGAAATTAGCAGTCACATTATCATTATCTTGAAGCTACGAGATAATGCATAATTAATGCTAACGGGTTAAAGCAGAAAACCATGGCTAAGATGAGTTTCTTTTGTCAGTTTTTGAAATGTTTAGTGTGTAAAGGAAACTGAGAAACCAGTTGAATATTCAAAGTAAAAGTAACCATGTTTAGTTATGATAGTAGTGGATGATGAATTCCAGTGTTACATAATCACACTTTGAAGTAATACTTGGTGAACTTATGTTTTTCTTACTTGGAAAATATTTTAAAATTTCAAATAATCCAGGTCTCTTTTAATTTATATCTCAAAACTCAAGCTAGGGCAACCATTTATTCAATCAAGGAATTGAAAAGGGTGGTGTTACGTAATCGCTCATTTTTGCCTAGGTTTTCAAAGAACTGAAACCATTTAATATCTCCTGTGATTTTGTAGTTTTTCATGATTAAAAAAAAAGTCCTTGCAAGAATAAAGTAACATCAGTAAATTATTTTGTGATTGATTTTAGTAGACTCTATATAGGCCAAAAGTTGTGGACAAAAAAGTTTATGTACTGTTCCAAAAATGTACTGACAGATATAAGCAAAAAAGACCTTTTGCTGTTTGATTCATGTCTAGAACTTTCAATAAAAGAACAAAGGAATTTCACAATTTTTTAGCTAAAATAAACCTGCACTGAAATAATAGCTTTATATAGAAATGCCAGTCCTATAAAAATGGTTTTAGTGTTACATAATCACTTCATATATCTGGTTCATTAAAAAGAGCTGTATAGAATAAAAAGAAAATGCTTCAGATTGTTTAAATGTCTTTGAAAAACTTGATCTATGCCCTTTCCTCTCTACCAAATGCTGATACCATTCACTTTTGCCTAATACACTGCCACTAATTTGAAGTTTTCCTTTTTCTTTTTAGCTTAGAAGGGCCTCAGACAAAAAAACAAACAAAAAAAACCTGTAAAAAGTCCCCAAATAATTTTTTGGAAGTAATTTTACATTTCTGAGGTTATTCTAAGACCGACTTAAGAGAATATGACATCAGAGTTAGTTTACGAAAAATATTGATTTGCTGCTAAGGTTATGAATGGTTGTAATCTTAGTGGAACTAGATCAAGGAATTCTTGGATTAAAATACCTTAAAATGACTGATGCACATCTTTTTAGAATGATATGCATCTATATCTATAAAGTTGTTACATATGATCTTCCCAACAAATTTTACTTTTTGTATGGAATGTAAAACATTAATCTTGAAGATAGTTATGATGATATTATCATCATCATCATCCTTTAACGTCCGTTTTCCATGCTGGCATGGGTTGGATGGGTTGACCAGAGCTGGCAGGCCCGGGGGCTGCACCAAGTTCCAGGATATGATAATCCTAATTAATTTTTATTATAATTGACCCTTTTTTTACATGTTGTTTCCAATGTTCCTTCACAATGATTACAGGCTAAAACATTTTATTTACTTTTTGATTAAACTTAGAATTTCTTTGTTTTTTGTAATAATATTACCCACCCTTATTTGCATTGTGTTGTCATAACAACATTTACTAATATCCCAATTTTTGTTGCATGTGGCTTAGGTTACTGCTACACTCACCAAACTTATACAGAACAAATTTTGGATGTGACTATTCTTTAATATCTATTGCTTGCCAAACGGATAATTCCTTGTTCAGTTTGCTATTGACTGTTACATTTGATCACTGTGCAGATAAAATCTTTGAATGGTCAGTTATTTCATCTGCTCAAGTACCACCTTCAAGGCACATTGAGAATTTAGTTTTTCTTGAAGAAATACCTATTGTACTAATAAATTTAAAATAACTTATTCTCACTAAAACATTTGACTTCTATCATAATTTTGATATTGGGTTAGGTTCCTTATGTTTAAGAATAATTTTTCATTTCTGTTCAGCGTCTGAGAAGTCTTATATGTATTGGACAACTCCACAACTAGAAGAGAAGAATCGGGTTTATGGTCAATGACATTTAAGCTGCTTATTCTTCTTATATATCCCCTTGCACTGCTAAATTAAAACAGGAATGCATATCATTTCATATACATTTTAAATAGGAAATTTAACACTTTGGTCATTAAAGGAAAATGAAGTTTATTTTCAGAAAATTGCAAATTTTAAAAAATACTCATTCTCACAAGGATTCATTATATTTTGCATAATAGAATATAAACTTAATAAAATGTGTTTCCTGCTCATAAGTAATCCATATAATTTAGAAAAAAAAACTGTAAACTGCCTTAGTTTAAAATAAAGATATACTCTGTCATGAAAAACTGTTTTTCATCTATAGAAAGCTTTGTGCCCCAGTGGCTAAAATGTTAGACTATGTCGAGGAAAAATCAATCTATCTGATTAGCAGACTTACTCTCCAAAATTCTCAGCTCTTACTCCAATATTGTATTGTGCCACCTTCCTTCTGTTTTGTCTACTACTTGTCCATCTTCTTTTACCCTTTTAAAGTTTGATAGTGTCATCTTCTACACATCTTTCCATCTGTTGTCATAATTATTGTCTCGCATTCCCATCCCAGAAGCATGTTTATTGCCTTCTCCTACCTAACCATTCCACTCATTTACTAACCTACACCAATACAAAAGAATTCATCAACATTAATCTCCTTATCTACCCCATCTCCCATGGAAACTATGGAAACTGACTTACCTCAGTATAACACACAAAAAAACTGTCTCACACATATTAGGTCATAAAAGAAACTGTAATTTCTAATAACTGTTATATGCGTACATATTAATATCTACTACTACATCAATAACTATTGTAATTGGATGTTCAGTATAGACAGGCTGCTCACCAAAAAAATGTGAAGTGCTTCTCTTAGGCGTGTTGTTTATAGATATTCTCAGATATATTTCAGATAATTTCCAGTTGGGGCTTCAAAAATGAATGAAAAATACCCACAAGAACAATTTTTACATTAAATGCATTACAGAGCCCAATTCTGTTTCAAACTTGACCATAAGAAGCGCATCTAAAAATATTCTATTTGAACTAACGGTGTTTATTTATGAATATTCTTTGTACATAATATATATATGTGCTCAGAGTAAAGTTTTACATGAACAAATTAAATTATTGAATTTATCATTACAATTAAAATTTCTCTATTTCTGAATATTTCTGACACGTTAAAAACACCCATGCCAGTGACACATTAAAGGCACCCAGTACACTCTCTGGAGTGGTTAGTGTTAGGAAGAGCATCCAGTTGTAGAAACCAAGCCAAAATAGACTGGAGTCTGGTGCAGCTCTCTGGCTTGCTAGTTCCCAGTCAAATCATCTAACCCATGCCAGCATGGAAAACAGACACTAAATGATGATGATGATATAATAGGAAAACTATTGATGGAAGATAAAGTATTATTTAGAAATAAACATTTGGGGATTTTGTTAAATTTTAGTCTAAATATTCTGAACCTGTTAAAAGACAATTCTGGATTTTAAGAACCAATTCTTAACTATATATATGTTCTGATGTGTTAAACAAATGAGATACAGTTGCTTGACTCCACAGGTGAAAATATTTGTCTAGCACAGGTAACATCCTTAGAGGCCTAGTATCAATTTTGTAGCTAGTAAAAGTGAATACCATGCTTGGAGATACAATGAATCAGTTACTGTATGATATGAGTTCATGAATTATGAGTCATAGATTAATTGGATGTGAATTGTTGATGCACAGAAGGAAAACCTGTAGCCTTCTAAAGACAGAAAATAAGTTGCGATATATAAATGGTATCTGTGTTGTGCATTTCTAGAGTTACCATAAATTTCCTGTTTGTCTACATAATAGACACTAATGATTTCTTTTTCTTTTTTTTTTGTTTATTCATGCAATTATTTATATCTAAATATATTCAGGCATTCCCCTATTCATATTTACATAGACTAAATATATTACATACCAGTGATTTATAACATTTCTGGGATTTCTGAAAGACAGTTTTGATTTATACATATTTGATTTGAAATTTGTTGCTTAGAGAGACTCATTATGTGACTGGTTTTCCTGTTAAGTTTCCCAATTATTATTTCTAAGAAACACTGCCACACTTTATTTTATTTCACTTTTCTATTAACAAGAGATATATTGCTTTACATACCAACTTACAGTATATGCAGAACATATATTTGTATAATTAAACAGTAAAAGTGATATATATCTAACAAGTACAGTGTTAGAATTGCCTTAAGAAAATGTATTTCACCATTATGATAATCTCTGCTGATTTCAAACATCAGAAATATAGCTTGGTAGCTTGGTTGCCAATAAGAAACTTGGTTAATCTGATATAACAACTATTGCTAATTAGGTAATTAGCTTAGGGAGTTAGCTTTAGGAATAAATTTAAATGAATCAATATATTTTTCAGATTTTATATTATGTGATTATTGACTACTCGTTCTACATACAAGTTTCTTTTTAAATGGAAACAATTGAAAAAGCTGTTGGAAACCTTCAGATAATTAATCATAACTTCAACAGAAGTTACAAATAAGAATCTCTCAAATTTTCTAATGCATAAAGATTATTTTACTATATTATAATGGTTGTCTTAGCGAATGCAATTTCACTAATATTTCAAAGCTTAATAATGTTATGTTATATATGTCTTCTATCTGAAAATTTAAATGGTATCATTATAAAATAATGAGCATAAAGAATTAAAACCATAGTTATTATTTCAAGTATTCTCTATTCATATTGAATAAAAAGGACATCATTTTATCTTCTTGATTGTGTTTATTTTTTCATAGTCTTGATGTTTCAGTTCGAAACATACTTTTGTTGTTGTTTAGGCTATCGTATAGCAGCTTTATAATTGTAATATAAGATTATCTGAACACAGTAATGAAATATCTTTAGAGGTTTTCTAATATTTTTTGCCTTACATTTAGCTGCTCACCAATCTCACACGCCATAATAAATAAATCTTTATTAGATGGTATAAATTTAAATCTATTCAATGTTTTTTACATTTCTATACCTTTATTGAAATGTGCTAGATTCTTGTGCAACTCTGCTTCAGTCTGCCCAGTTTACAAACAGGCTAGAAGTAAATGTAAAACAAAAGAACTATTGCCACACTAGTATTTAAATAGCTAAAGCTGTTAGAATTACACCATCCATATGTTCATGGGGAAAAAAAAAGAGTGTAACACGTTCTTAAGTCATGTAGAGTAATCAAATAAATCATTTCTTTAGAGTTGAACAAAAGTCATCAACAAAAGTGAATTGAAAGCAAATAAAAAAAATATTAAGGAACAGTAATTTCAATAATTTATTTAATCTGAAAATTTGTACATGAAAATAAAACATAGATCAACATATATGCAAAGAAGTGTTATGATGATGACAACAATGGTAATAATGATGATGAAGATTATGATGATGAATATAGATAGTTGATAAAATCAGTTCACCACAATCACATTTTTTTTTTTTTCATAATTTACTGACTGAGAACTATTGTGATACATTTCCAAAATATATCCTCAATTTAAAATGTCCCAAATAGAATTTCTGAACATTTTCAAAATTATGCATATTTAATGACATTTTATCTCAATTTCCAATTTTTTCCTCTTTATTTCTGATTTAATTTCCAGAATTTACACATACACACATACACACACACACGCACACACAAAATAAATAAATAAAATAAAAACAAATACATTTTTCTTAATTCTGTAGTTTCTTTTTTGGTTTATTTACTAAAAGAATGATTGAAAGTAGTGATATTGTGGATCTCATAAACTAGTTTTGTTATAGAGGAATTAAAATATCCTATTTATTAAAAAAAAAAAATCATTTCTTAAAACATGAAAGTGTTGAATGGTAATTATCAAATTTCATTTATTGGAATCTTAAATCATATTTATTTCAAAGATATTCACTCTATTACTTTTGATACTTATAAAAACAAAATATTTAATAACATGAAATATTTTGTTGGATTTGCTATATTGTGACTTAAAAGCTAAATTGACTTTACCTGAAAACAAACTAACTATATAATGATTGAGAAACAAGCTTTAGAAAACTTTGATTTAAATATTTATGTAACTCAACACCAGCAGATTAAATACCAAGATTTAACTGGTACCAATATTTAATCCAATACTAAATCTAGTCAATGTAAAGCAATAACAATAAATATTTAGTGAAATTTCAAAAAATTGCAATCTAATTTTTTTCAGACAAGAAGTAATCTACAAATGAAAATTAGCATTGAATTTTCATTTATTTTTACATATATATATATTTTATATTTTGTTCTACAATAATAAAAAAAAAAGTATCAAATTGGAAATCTTTATATAACTTTAAAGATGAAAATCTGACTGATCATATCTAAGAAAAGCAATATCAAGATTTGAAATGGTTTAGGCAAAGGTCAGAAGCATTCTATCATTATTTGAGAATAAATCAATCATTTCTGCTGATAATCCATGTAGGGCGTAACAAATATTTCTTCAAAAACTCATAAAATAAAAAAGAAATGTGTTCCAAAAATATTTATGATGTAACTTATCCAATCTTAAATCACTATTTGATTTGTACAGTAATAAAATAGAAAATCAGTCAGAGTTGAATGAATATTGATTTTTTTATTGATATTAAAATTAATATGTTGGACTGAATTTTTAAAAAATGAACTTTTAGTACCAAAACCTTACTAGAAAACACAAATCTTTTTATAGTTTTCTTTAATGCTTTTACATATCTCTAAATAACATACATTTCCAAACCATCTTTAGATTGCTTATAATATATTTATCACTCAATTATTCTTGATAATACATTAAAATAACCCTAAGGTCAGTTTACTCAGTTTAGTACAAAGTCTGAAAGCTTCAGTCCTGAGTCCTAACATTTTCTATTTACTTTTTCATATATATCTTTAGTCTTAAGAAATACCTGTTGGTCACAGCAATAAATGGTTACATTTAATTACCTTTAGACTGAAGTAAAAAAGGAAAAATAAAGGTGTTAGGGTTTTAGTTACAGTTTTATTTCTATTAGGAGCACCTAAACTATAATATGTATCATCAGCTCATTTAAAACAATCACCTGGCCCTTCGAGTGCTGCTTTTAGTGGAGTCCACCCTGTTACTAGCATTTAGGCCAGGTCTCTGGTCTAAGGAAAAGCTCCTTCCACTAGGGTCTGAAAAATGTAATAGATGCAGCTTTGCTTCCTCTGACTAAGCCATTTATATATATATATATATATATATATAATAGACAGTATATTATATTTTAAAGATTTATTGTGTGTACACCCAAAAAATTTTACTTTGGTTTTCCAAAAATATTTATCAACCATGTCATATATAGTGTGTCTCTCCTATGTCAAATCCATCTTGTTATATCATATATACATATGTAAACATTTTAAGACATTTGGGAAAATAGCAATTAGAGATATATTTTCGAGGGTGGTTTCCATAACAATAATCACTTTATATTTACAATAAATAGTTTAATTTCTATGCTTGTGTAGAACAGTTTGTGATTTTCACGTTAATAATTAGTTGTTTTTTATTTTTTTGTGAATATATATGTTTTAAAATTTTAAAGAATTCTTGCTATGGAAAGAACTGATTCTTGGATAAGCTATAAAATACTGTGAGGTTTATTGTTTAAAGACTGTATTACTTCATCAGAAAAACTACTTCAAAATTTATTTTGGCTTTATAGAAATTCAAAACTAACAATAGCAGAAATATATATTTTGTTCTTATTGAAATAATTTAAATGATTTATGATACATATTTTACCTTCTTTTTATTTCACATAAGCATTTTAAGAAGTTAATTTTATTAATTTTGAAATCAATTATTTCTGTTATTTGCTTAAGAGTTAAGAACATATAAGTTCATCTAAAGAAAAGTATCTTGCGCTCTCAGTTTCTTGTCATAATTAAAATTTTACAAATTAATCTTGGCAACATTTCTTTTTATTATGGAATGCCAAAAGTTCAACATCCTGTCTCTTTCTATATTCTATAAGTTTATATTTGAAACAAAAACATATATTTGTTGCCTCTTAATTTGTAAATTAGTGAAAGTTGTTGCTTTTAATTAAAACTTTATATATACTAGTCTGTAGCTTACTATACAACAACACTAAACAAATTTCTACAGCTTAGAGAGGAATCGAATTATATTTGCAATTTTTGTTGACATACACACCTCTAAGCTGAAAATCTATATGGATACTTCAAATCATTCTGCATGAATTAATATAAAATCACCTTTTCAAGTAATATGAATAGATTTTAATCACTGCCTGATTATGTATGTTGTAAAATGAGCAAAGGACTTTATAGAGGTTATCTTTTCAGCTTTTGTTTATTGATAATTCTTTTCAAAACATATAAACAAGGGAATATTTTTCTTTAAATTAACAATCATACAAAATTGAACACATTTTGCAGTATGAAAAAATAGGTTGCTTTTTTTTGTTTTTGTTTTTTTTTCTCCCTCCATTTAGTTAACAGTTGTCTAACAAATTTATTTTTAAAAAAAAGACATGACAAAATAAAAATAACACAAGTTTCCAGTTAGTATCAGAAGGGATAACAAAACGTTTAAAGACAATCTGGAAGAGAAATGCCAAATAAGGCAAAAAAAAAAAAAAAAATTAAATAAGATCTCTGATAATATGGAAGAAATAGAATATGATGAAGAAAACATTTTTTTAAAAAATCAGGTTTTCTTACCTTAACTGGAAACTTATGGAGATATCTGTTTTCGATATGTGTTACTTTAATTTATTGGTTTGTGGTAGTAAATGTAATCCCTGATGATAGCCATAGATTTGTCAGAAGTTTTAACCTTTCTGAATTTCTTGAAAATTACTTACTCATTAAACCATGTGTCTCTTACGATCAATATGCCATTTTCATCAGATACTACATATTTTATTTAGCGTTCATTAGTAAATACCTCCCACCTTATCTATAATCATATGCACACATAGAATCACACAAAGTAATGTGTTGTCACATAAAAAATATATTTCAATTCATGTCTACAAACAAATGTATGTAACCACTCTGCACAAGTATCTATATGCGCACCTAAATGTATATATATGTACTTATGTGTAGAGATGTTTCATTAGTATTTGTCTGTAGGGCAAAGGTACAAAGGCAGCTTGAATATTAGCTACTCCCTGGAAATGTTATTTAGTTGTTAATTAGTACTAGCACCTGCCCCTAACATCATTTGGGGCTTCAAGATGAGGTAAAAATCTGTTCTCCATCATTTTTTGTTTAAAATAATGTGAAATTTACTTGAATGAACAACTACTTACTTCATGTAATAATATCCAACTGCTCAAGTTATCACTTCTACAGCATTTCAAATTTTCCTTTTTTTTTTAACATAATGACAAGCGCCTTTCAGATAATTTCTAATTGAACAAATGAATACATTTTCCGACCGATATTTTCATTGTATTTAACCTCAACAATATATAATTAATTTTAATTATATTTTTTTCATCTTTGTGAAAATCTGGCTATAATTCTTTAAATTGTATTGTACATTAAGAATATACCAGGACTCACTTTAAAAAAATAGCCTCATATTAAATACAAACATTACTATGCTGTAACGTTTTAGAAACTGTTTAATAGAGAATATATTTTGAAATCTAGAAAAAAATCTAAGTGTTTTATTTGTAAATGTACTTGATAATTTAATTTTTTCTCCAACTTAAAAAATGTTGGGATACAAGGCAAATTATTCGATTTTACAAAGTAAACTGTTTTGTTCTGCACTTACCTTGAACTGTAATTTAAATTAGTCTGATTTTAAAACAAATTGGTGGAAACTGGTTTACCAATGTTCAGTTTGTTTTTGGTTGTTTTTTTGGGTATTTTTTTTTTATATTTCATGATAAATATCTAAACATTTTAATTAACAAAAATCATGCAAATAGTGTGTTTATAATGAGCAGCAAAATGTTAAGTGGATCAGAGAGTAGTTAATTATTGAGGAAATTATTTTGGATTTTACAAAATCCTCTAAATGTCTTAAATTGAAATAAAGCTGACATTTTTTTGTTCAACAGTATTTACACAATCTATGATAATGCTCCACAAAATATTGCATTCTGTTAATATTTCTATTATCTTTTAGAAAATATCTATTTGATTAAAAAGGTTAAAAACTATATTATCAATAAAACACAATTTGTGTCATATATTTTTGTAGGGTTATGATAACACAAAAGGGTTTGTAAAAAGTAAAATAATTTCAGTGAGTTGATTTACTGTAAGGAGTGAAAACATTTGTCCATTTTTAATAATGAGAGAATAATGAAGCCTTAATCCCATGGTCACAAAATTACGAATAAGAAATGGAATGAATGATGTCGGAACTGGAAATGGGGAGAGAAGAAGAAAGAGCCAGTGTGTGATGTGGAAGCTGGATGTAATGAGAGAAAGTAAAGTGTGCAGGAACAAGTGGTCAAAGTTTGTAGCAAAAGTAAGGTCAGTTGAAATGGAAAATATTGTGGTCTAGTTCAGGTAAGATAGAAAATAAAAGAGGCAATGGAACATGTAAAAAAAAAAAAGAAAAGAAAAGAAAGGAGGAAGAGGAGAAAAAGGGAATGAGTTAGCAGTCAGAATTAAATTTGAGAAAATGAAGGATGTTTAAAACAATGAGTTGTCAGAATTGTAAAGACAAACAAATGTCTAGAGAAGGGAGGTAGCAGTGTGTATACACCACCTCCCACACTACTCACACTAGCTCTTTCTCTCTCTCTCTCTCTCTCTCTCTCTCTCTTCCTCTTCCACTCTACTGTATCAGTCCATTGTTATTTCTTTTATTTATCATTCACAATTTTCAAACTGTGGTATTAGGTTTATTTATTCTTTCTCCCAAAACAAGGATAAGTGCTTAAAATACTAAATTTTTCAATCCCCATTGCAAAGCAACTCACTGAAATTAATTTTTCGTCTGCAAACTTTTATGGATTAAGTTTTGCCAATTAGTTCTGTCAAATTCCGGATTTTACCTTATTACAAAAACACAATTTACAAACTTTACCATTCTACTTGTTATATACATTTGCTGCCTACAATCTAGTAATCTACTTCAATCCCTATTACTTTTTGTATTTACAGCTAAAATGAAGATAATTATAGATCAATATTAATTACGTTTGACATTGTCATGTCTTGAGACTGAAAGTTATTAAATGGTTTTACCTGTATTCTAGGCAAGGATTATATAAACAAATTCTCATCCTTACAAGATGAGACTGACAACATAAATAAAAGGTTATAGTATTGGGAAGTTGCTGCTACTCTTTCCCTTGGGTGTGTATTATAATGTACATGCTTTCTAATGTACATGTTTAGCTTTTTGCCTGTTATCAATTTATACATTCATTATATCTCAAAGAGCAAACACTACATAAAATGAGTTATAAAGCATTAACAGCACTCATCTTTGTATGTATCTTCATTCTACACACAAAAAGTACTTTTCAAAACATCACTTTGTTTGCCTGTCATTAACTTTCAGTTTGAAATTTGTTTGCTTCAAAAAAGTTCCTATTTAGAATGCTAATGTCTAATTGCAAAGCTGATGTGAAAGAATTTTAAAAAATTTAAGCAGCAAAATTTATAAAAATATGTATAAATGACTTTTCTCCAAAGATGTATGTTTCGAATGGAAATCAAATCTACTTTAATATTATTTGTTGATGTTTATTCAGTTATTGAAGTTAAAAACATTATCATAAATTTAAAAGTATAAGTTACTTTCTATTTTAGTTTATATTTATACCTAAATATAAACTCAAATCAGTTAAGGAATATATTATTCAACTTACTATATTTGGTTTTACAGAATTGTTTTCTCTATATAACTCTTTATAACCACCCATCTTACAAACTCCAGTATAATAAACTGTTAGTGATTGTATTATTGTTATAAAGACTAAATAAATATTTTGTCATTTTCATAACTTCAGCAACACATTGCTGCTATTTTTACCACCACTAACAAACACGTGCACTAAGAAACTGTCAATTGGAGTACCAATAATTGGTTCTTTCTTCATTTGAATCAAATTACCTCTTGCCAAATTTACATTGTTGGCACTAAAACCTCATATGTTTGGCACCATTGCCATTGTAGGCTGGTATAATTGATACTCTAAATCATTCAAAGTCTCATTCCAATGCATGTTTCTTAGTGTAGCAGATTTATTTCTCTTCTCTTAAAAAGACCTTAAGAAAACTTCATAACACTGTCACTTTTTCTTTGTTATCTGAACTGTCTTCATCATCCATGATATCAGATATAAATAAAGGAGCTGATAATGCTGTAATATTTGCCTGGTTAATTATTCCTGAAACAATGCTAAACTGTCGATTAACTTGTTTTTGTCTTCGTTCCTGTAAATAGTTAATGATGCAAAGCCGTAAAGACTTGATTAAGGATAATACTATGTAAATACCAGGAGTTGTAAAGATAACAAGAAAAGGTACAGTTGATGACAAATCCCCAGGTCTGCTTGAGAGAGAAAAACGTAAAGCTGCTACTGTTATCAGATTGTTAAAGCTTGAAGTTTCAAGAGAGAGAGCTTCTAAAATTGGCCCATCTTGGCGAAATATCAAGCCTAGAAAAAAACCAAGAACCCAACCCGTTACCGGTAATAGAGTACATCCTAATATAATATAAATGTCCAATATGTTCCATACATACATATTGATGTAGACACCAAGGGTGATAAATAAAATACACATAAGTAATAACAAGGGTTTGATTATCCAGTTCAATATTGCTTCTGCCACATTTGGTTTTAAATACTTTGTTAATATCCCTCCTGTGTAGGCAACGAAGATTGACACCAACCACACTTCAATGTGGTAAATAGGAATGGTTTTGTGTGCGTCTAAATGTAAAAAGTACTGTCCTAGTACAAATATCCAAAGGGGAGCTGTCCCTGTAAGAAACAGAAGTTATGTTAGTATAGTTTATTGTTATTGAATCAAAATTGTAAGTTTTTATTTTATTTTTTAGTAAATCTTGGTTTTAATTCAGTAATAACTATAAGTTAATCATATTTAAAGCAAGATTATAAATGAAAAGTTCACAAAAATATTTCTTAATAAAATTATATTTTTTGAAGAAAAAAACTATTATTAGTAAAGTTAACAACGAAACTTAAAGATTAAGAAATGCAAACATATATTAATCTATTAAAAAATAATACATTTTTATAACTTCTTACACCTGTAATCAACCATGTTCACATCTTTCTCTATCTCATGTTGGCTACACAAAAATGCTGTAAGAGAGCAGCCCTCAAATGGAAATACCTCTACAGCCTTTATGCCAAAATAAATATTCTTGAATCAACTTACAACTGAGTTCACTGGTAATTTCTTTCTTTCTCATTATTTAGTCAGTGGAGGATGAGAAGTGTTGTGATATTTGCAGGTCATCTCAGACTTGATTGGTGTGATTAATGTTCAGCTTGAACATTTAAAGGTTGACATAACCATGAAAAATATGTGTTGCAAGGTTATTCTAGATGAATGCATTTGTATAAGGAATAATTAGGAAAAGTGTTTTAGAGTAGGTTCTGGAAGGTGAGACACAATAACATGAGGATCTATGTCAGGTTGACTTGGGTGAAGGGATAGTTAATTCACAGGAGCAGGAGGTTTTGTTGTAGTGCTACAAGAGCCAGAGAGAAAAAAATGCCTGTAAGCCAGTGTTTATAGCATCTTTATTAATGAATCTTTGCTAATTAATTGAATGACTTTTGGTGAGAGCATGTTGTCCATAATATATGCGTGTTTGTATAAAGCAAAGCAGTACAGTTTTACATATTCAAGCACAGTACTCTGTCATTCATACTTCTGTATTGTAGAGAGTTAGCAAATAATCGAGACTGAACATTGTTTTCCTTGAAGAGGAAGCTTAGATTTTGGAATACTGTTACATTATACATATTAGGCTGTCATAGGGGAGTGTGAGGTATTTCTTTTGTAACAATTTTGGAAGTTTCAGTTTATATGATAGAAACTTTGTCTTTGATATTTGCGACAGTTGTCTTGATGTTGGTGTGGAAATATAGATTGATATGTCTTTATCAAAGTATGTTTTGGGGTTTCTTTTTTCAGTGCTGGTCCGGATGTGGTGTGAAAGATTAAGAAGGAATGAAGGGTAGTAATCCTCTACATTGAAATGTGTATTGTTAGAAGTAAGTGTGGGTAGGTTAATGAGTATGGGAGACATAACTAACTCTTAGGTTACACTAATTTATACACATGTGGTTTTTAGTTATATATAAAAGTGTTGTTTATGTGTGAATGAGTATGTAGAAAGTTTCTTTTCTAAGCCATCTTAGTTTGTACCTATGGATTACAGATACTGTCTTCAACAAACCAGTTATGTAGTAATTTTTCAGGGTAGATTCTCAGTAAAGAAAAGAAAATTAAAAGTTGATAAATTTCTATGGTGATTTTGGGATAAGTTTCTCACACCTATTTAGGTGTGAGAACTTATCTCAATATATAATTACAGATAAATATATGTACATAAGAATTTTGTATAAAATCAATCATAATATATTGTAATCTATAGCTTGTATTTATTCAAATTAGTGTGAAGATTGTTTATGCACCCGTATGAAGTATATGCTATTTTATATAATGTCATTTACTCATAATGAACTAAATTTAAATTTGAAAATTTGAAATGCAAGATGTTACTGAATCAACTCTTATTTGCTGATAAACAGTATAGCCTAAATATCAATATTAATAAATATATATTCCTTTTAAACTTGTTCAGAATATTTGAACTACAAGAGGAACTACTTTTTTTCCTGGGTGGGTTTAAATTATCATATTTATTCATATAATACATACTCATGTATTATGTGCACCATGATTATGAACAATGAAATCCCAGAAAAATATATCTCATGTATAAGATACACTGACTTTTTAAAGTATTATAATTTATGGAAAAAGAATTTAGTCTGATTTATTACAACTGCTGTATAAAAAATATCGGAAAGTTGACAAATTCAAAACAAAATAAATTAACCTTTGAACTTTACCATAAAAGTATACCTACCATAAAGTCAACATTGTGGAAATCACATGATGTTCTGTTATATTTAATTTTGATAATAATGATATTTACTTAAACAAGAGAAAACTCAATTTACTATGTGTTGTGACAAAAGAGCAAACATTTAAGTATGGATTTCTTAAAACCCCTCTTTTTTACTATGAATTTTGTTTTATAAAATGTTCATTGGATTTTTATGCTTTGAACATCAGACATTCAAGATCTGACAATTTTTTTTCATTTATGCAATGTATATTGTTTAGTATATAAAGCAAAAATCATTTAATAGAATAATAAAAGGAAACATTTTTAATGATTTGTATTATAATGGGTTATTGAAACAAAATTTTAAGAAGTATATGTTCTTGAAGCAGTAGTTATACACAGGCTGATATATAGCAGTGTATAGGTACAAACAAAGTACATTTTATCCTTTTATTGTTTGTTTTAGTTTTATTTCTGAATCATTTGTGTGTCTGTGTTAGTAAAATTGGAAAGACCCATGATCAATACAATTTCTGATGTGGGAGTACTTATGAAATATAAAGAACATTTAATGTATCATCACTGTCATAGAAAAATGTAATATCATTATAATGATTTAAACATTTCATTACACATCATTTAGCTTGAACAATAGATATAACTTTGATAATTTTAACTTTATTTCCAGTCATATCATCCAGAATAAGGCCGCATATTAACTAGAAAAATGGATAACATTTAGTTCTCATGTATAATGTGCTCCTTTAATATTTAATTTTTTTAAATGAACAAAATGTATTATAAACATATATATAATAGTGCATTAGAAGTTATACCTTATAAAAGTTGCATTGCATTAAAGTTAAATAAAATTGTGGATAATTTAAAGAATTAATAGTGAATCAGTATCCCCACCATCATCTTCATCATCTTCAATCACTTTTCTTTTTTGTCTGAAAAACTGCTCATAATTCTCAACTAATCAGAAAGCTACATTTTTCATTGCCATTTTCCTGTCAGCATATTGTTTAGTGGCAGTGTCCATTTCTTTTGTCTTGTGCATTAATCTCTTTAATTTCCTCCACTTCCCTGAAGCGTATATTCTTTAATGAGCCCTTAGGAGTTGATTACCAATGTACTTTGTCAAATAGTGGCTCTTTATTATGCTACCATTTGAAAACTGGGTTTTATATACATAGTGATTCTCACTTGCTTTTAAATTGTGATATACTATTTCATTCTCATCATATGCAATATATGAATGTCAGTTATATTTTATGTTACTTGTAATCTTGGTAACTATAAATATACAGGAATAGATTTGTCTCTGTTGTTTACACCATCAATTTCTTCATAAATTCTGTTTTATTCATTCTTTTTGGCTTCGTATTTATTGAAATTGTGAGTCGTCAAAGTGGAACATTCACAGTCAAGTAATCTGCTTATAGAGTCTATGCAGGATTAGCATGGAAAAACAGACGTTAAAGGAGGATGAAAAGGGCTATTACATGTCCCCTCAATAAAAAATAGGGTCTAGTTGCATTGGAAAGCTTGATTGAAGTGAATGGATTCTACTCTTGAGACAAATTTTGATTAATGTTACTGTCATAAGAAACTCCATTCCTTGCAGAATTGACCTCTGGTTTATAGAGCCAGCAAAAATTGCTACAGGGTGTCAAATAGCTTGATGTTATTGTTGTTGATGTTTAGTCTCACACCATCCTTGTTAAGCAAATCTATGATCAAAAGTTTTCCAATAAAGATCATCTTGTCCTTTTTCAAGATGGTGAGTAAAATTTGAGGAAGATTTTGCTGCTATTTCTATCAGGTTGAGCAACCACATAAAGGTTCCCTCATTACCTCAGACAGTGCAAAAATCTCATAATTGATAGTTTGATGGTTTTTCTTTTTTAGAATTGTATACCTAACATCTGATTAGATGATATAACTTGAGTTTACATTTGCCTAAGATAACTAATGATTATGAACCTTGCAAATAGGAATTTATTAAAAAAATATATCGCTATAATCCTCTTGCATGTATAGAGCAAAACAATTATCACCTTAAAAGATATTAAGTAGAATATAATTGAAATTATGCTTATCACTATATTTTTGTTGTTATTGGAGTGAGTGTGAGCCAGTACATTTGTGACAATAAATTTATTGAACATTTAATGATAATCCATTAACTCGTTATATTAAATAGTAAACATTTCTTTTATTGTCTAATTCTCTCAGTGTGCCTCTGGTATTTATTGTATCAATGCCAGATGATTGAAAGGTTAAGTTTTTAACACAGAAGTGTAATCTACTGAATGACCTAGAGGTTACACAGTTAAGTTAGTTTTAACATCTTTAATAAAATGAGCATCAAAAGTCTAACTAGAAATATTCATGCAGTAAGGAAAAGACAGCACTGGCTGCTCAATAATTAATATTATCATTTCAGCATGTACAAAAACAATTCCAAATGTATTTTAGTCTTATTAGACCCCCTTAGTAAAGCATAAACTTCGCTACACTTGCTGAAGTAGTGGTGAGAGAATTGTTTTGTTTATGTGAAATATTCTAGATGATGATGTGTGAAAAATTATCATGTTTTCCATCTGTGACTGGATGTAATATCTATAGTTAACTAAATTAAATACAGTGGAGCATATAATTTGTGAATAATAGACATATCAAATGGAGGAAATAGAACCATTTACCAATAGTTATGTTGTGGACACCTTACTCTATCTATTCTATTTAAATTATTATAAACTTGGTCTCTTTGTGCAGTATGGTGCATATGATGAAGTTTCTTTTGATGTGATATAAGAAAAACTTTGCAATCTTTAGATATTTATATAGAATAAATATGGTGTGTTGTATGTTGAATTTCATCCAATAACAAATTTGTGTTAACAGCTCTTCATGTGTGTGTCTAATGAGTTCATTTGGTATAAATTATTACAACTTGTATATCTTTTCTACTTTTATTTGTATTAACTATTTAGTTTCAATTAGGATACCTTGCATTGATATGTCTTAAAAAACAGGGATTAGAAAATTGCAATCTCCTGAATGTTCCATCTGCTGCTAATTCAGAAGACTTCATATGGGAAAATGTAAGGGCAGAAAACCTTAATATTCTATTTTCATCAAAACATGTCAGTGTTTCTTTTTTTAGCAGTCCACAGCTGTTTGTGTACCCCATGATATAGACTTTAATGTAGAAATCAAAGGATATGCCTTTCACTGCTGCCTTTCCATTTTGTGACTTAACAGCTGTAAATTTATTTTCTTTCATTTGGTTGCTATATAAACTAATATATGGTTTCAACATTATTATTAGTAGTATCAGTATTATTATTACTATTATCATTATCAATTTTCAATTATCTAACAGATGTAATAAATGTGTTTAAGTATCTATGCACATAAACGCATGTTCATATTGAATGAGTTAAAGAGAAAAATTCCGAGCATTCTTTACTTTTTTATGTTGTCATATTTCAACTCAAAATGGAAGCTATTGATCTTTTAAAATATTTACTTTGTATAACTTTTGGAAAGTATACTATCTGTACTTTTTCATTTAGATTGCTTTTTATTGCTTTATTTGTTCCAATTCATACATAGGAAAAATTAGCTAAATGTTTCTGATACATAGAGGAAGAGGATAAAATGAAATGAATTTTTTTATAATAAATTCCCTTCAAGTACATGTTTTAACATGGTTTAGCTACTTCATTAAATATTTCAGTTATCATTATAGAAATGTTTAAATTTCCTCCCATTTTTCACTGAGTTTCATTTTCCAACAATTTTTTCCCCTATTTTAGAATAAAAATAAATTTTTGTCAATATTTCCTTAGATTTTAAAACAAAATTTTTTTCTGTTTAACTCTTTGGAGTTGAAGCCTACTGATGTCTCTACACTAAAGAAAACAACTATTTTTTTCAAAGCTATTGAAAGAATAAGGTTGCTATTGGTTAAAATGCTATAGCTAAATCTCAGTGGAGAAAATAGAAAAGATTAGCTCTTCTTAGGCTTATAGACCAGCTTAGTTGTCATATAAGTGTTAATAAAATAATGAGTTTAATAATTTAAAGTCTTGCAGTTGTAAGATTTATAAATCATCAAATTTTAATTGCTTTATTTTTGTCAAAACATGTTTACTCATAAATATTTTCTTCAAAACTATTTGATTTAGCTTTGCTCTTATTATCTGATTTTTATGCAATTTATTTCTGTAATGAGAGCACAAATAGAAGAGAGCTGGGCTAGATAATTTATGGTAGCCAGTTTAATATCCTTGAGCTCAAATCCTGCTAGGATTGCCTTTCATGAAACTGGGATTTGTAGATAAAATATCAGTAATATACTTTGGTCTTCATCTCTGTCAACTGTTACATTTTAAAACATGTGTATTTATGCAAGAATAGTAATATTTAATTTCAATAATTTTAATATATCAGATGATTTTTTTTTACATATCAGTAATAGAATAATTTTCCATATAAAAAATTTAAATCTACTCACACATATTCATCTTAGACACATATGGACATATTACACATGTACAAATGTATGCATTTTCTACATGTGTGTGTGTATTCAATAGTTCATCACAAGCTCTTTCAAATGTCTTCTTCATAATTTTTCATTGAAATTTATCAGAAAAAAACCTTTCTATATATCACCTCATCTACAAATGTTAAATAGATATTTTTTTTTATCGATTTTTACACTTAGTTGGAATTTTTGGTCCCACGTATAAGCATATAACTGAGTCTTCAGCATGATCAAAACAATTCCAATTGATGTGTTATATAAAAATAGTTTCAAGTACCAAAAGACCAAATCACCTGAGGATTGAGAATAAGAACTTCTGAGTAGTGACTCACACAGATTCAGCTCTGAAAAACTTTTACTCTGCTCTCCCTAACAGTATTGAGTATTCTCTGTCACTTAATTGCTTTCACACCAGTGTGATATCACCAATCACTAAAACAAGATATGTGTAAAGTAAAATTTTTTCCAGACTCAACAAAATTCTTATGTTAGATTTGAACACATGCCATGTTTTTGTTGTTGTTGTTGTTGTTGTTGTTTTGGGTTTTGTTTTTGAGAAATAGTTCTTTGCTATGTTGCCTGAGCTATATTGACTATAATTGTCTGAAGTATGTTATGGTAATGATAAGTTCAGCATTTTAATCAAATATCTATTAAATCTTTATAAAACACTTTTTTTTCTTAATAAGTGAGTCAAAGAAATAAATTGTTTTTAACAAATACTGCCTAATATGTAAATGAAGAGCCAATATTACACAATTATTGGCAATTTATTTTTATATATTAAACCATCTGTGTTTACATTAAAGGAATCTTATTCTTTTGCACTTAATTTGATATCTTTCATTTTGAATTTTATTTATCAGTTAAACTTCATTCATTTTATCAATTTCTTGCAATAATAATTGATCCATCTTTCTAAAGATAAAAGCAACACATTTATCCTCAGACTGTAGACTTTGTCCAAATGCTTGCAACAGCATCAACTCTGCTAAAGACATCCATGGGCCAGTTGGTGGTGTTAAACTGGTAACAAATTAGGTGTTCCTACTTAATACATTTTCTTTATTTCTATAAATCTTTGTTCATTTAGAGAAAAGTAATATTATAACATTTAAATTCAAAGCACTGTGTAATTTTGTGTATAAGACAAATGTATGAATTAGAGCATCATACTTAATATATCATCCATCATTTAACGTCCATGTTCCATTCTGACATGAGTTGAACAGTTTGACAATCTCTGATGGGTCCAACGACTGCATCATGCTTCATTGTCTACTTTGACATGGTTTCTATGGCTGGATACTTTTCCTAATGCCAACCACTTTACAACATATATTGAGTGCCTTTTTTCATGCCACCAGCATAGTGAGGACACCATGCAGCTTGAAAGATTACAAACCCCAAGAGAGGTGACTTTATGCTAGGAGATGAGGGGATTAAAGTATGAGGAAAGGGACCAAAGTGGAACAGGTTTCTTGCTGTAAAAGAGCTTCTTGGCTACTCAAGACTTTAGAAGTGGTGGTGATTAGGGTGGAGCTGGGAAGAGATAAAAATAGTGCTGATAAGGTGTCTGGATGGATCCTTAAGGTATAAGGTGATTAGAAGTGAATGGGGGGAAAAATCAGGAGTGTGGGTGGGTAGAAGTTGCAGGAGTAAGGCATTATAATTTGTAGTTCCCAATGAGAATAAATATAACATTATTCATTCTGGGAGATAAAAAGTAAAATCTAATATTTTATATATATATGAGAAAAGTAAAAAGTAATAAAAAAAAATGCACACTAGGTATTAATGTAATGGTTTTAAAAAAAAAAACACATGGATATATACAAAATCATTATTAAGAGTCATGTTATAATATAATATCATGTCAATATACAAAATCATATTTAAGAGTCATATTATTATCATCATACCGGTTTCGCAGGGCTGTTCACTGATTTTGGATCCAAAATGACATATTATAACATGATTCTTAATAATGATTTTGTATATATCCATGTGTTTTTTTTTTTTTAAAACCATTACATTTATACCTAGTGTGCATTTTTTTTATTACTTTTTACTTTTCTCCTATATATACCATGTGTAGTTTTCTTTCTTTGAAACCTGTTTTTATTATTTATATATATGGTGATTTATTTTTTGGTGAAATTTATATTTAGTCTATATTGGAATTTTATATTATGATAAGCTATATGTATTTATGTTCAGTAATACTTACCCAACATTGCTACCATACTGATGACATTCATACTTATGCTGAGGCTCATCTCCCCTTCTGTGACAGACGTGATACTTAGTCCCAAACCACCTCCTGGTACACAAGTTGTGGAAAGTAAACCAAATCGTATGCTGTCATCAACAGGTAATGACATTGCTATTCCAAATGCGATCTGAAAGAAAAACAGAACAGTGTTCTAAAAATGTTAATTACTTGACTGTCATGCACATAAATCATCATTATCATCATCGCCATTTTTATGATTATTTTTCCATGGATGCTTGGATTGGATGGATCTTCTCAAACAGAGCCCCTCGCTACTTACCTCCTGATGAGATTTAGCTTCCTGAGATCGGTTTTCCCTACCTTATCACCATATCTTCCTCAGTCTTCTTCAGGTACCTTCCATTCGGATTGCTTGACACACTTCTTTACTTAATTTCATCCTCCATAAGTATTGCATGACTGTCCCAGCTCAGTCTTCTCTCTTGCATACTACATCTAATTCCTTTTATACTTAGCTTTTCTCTAAGCTCATTTGTTATGTGTTGTTCATGTGTACTAATGTTATACATCCAGAGCATGTATCTCTTTCTTTCCAGCTTTCATACAACACCTACTTTTGATGTGGTAGGGGTAAAAGTTGCCTAAACTTTTTACCACACCTTTCTGACTCTGGCTACTCTACTTTCAGAGAATCCATCTCCACTGGTCATTAGTCCATCAACATAAGAGGCACTAACAACTACTTCTATGGAGCCTTTTGTATATTTGGTAGAATTCATTTCACTGGTGCTCTTACTGCAAGCTACTCTTATGCATATGCCACATATAAAGCCTTCATTCTCTGTCAGCCCACCTCTCATCCCATTTAACGTCTTGTGCATCCATAGGTAAACTATGGTACACCATGTGGATTTCTACTCCTTTTCTCCATATTGAACATGGCCATTTCTCAAATAACAGTAGAATTTTCTCTTCTTTCCTGTTGATTAAAACTTTTATCTTTACTAAGTTTACTTTGATGCCTCTTCATTCTCAATTTTACTTTCACATTTGGAATTTCTTTTCTAAATTTTCAACAAATTCAACTATGAGAACTAGATCATTGCTTAGGAACTCTTACAAATGGTTGGTCTTAAAAACTCTACTGTTATTTCATGGAGAACTATAATAAACAGGAAGGGTTTGAGAACCAAATCCTTGTGGATACCTAAAAGCACACTAAATTCCTTACAGTATTCCTGTATATGATTTGCATGACTCTCACAAGTATACACATTAGTTTCCTTACTGATCATCAGATTACAGAACATGGTAATCTGACATTTATTTGTGTAACACACATACACAAAACACTTTTCTATTCAAGTAGAAAAAAAAAGTCTTGCTGTTAAGCATATTTTCATTAATTTGATATTTGTTTATAAAATATGTTTTAACTATATTACAAAATATTGAATTTACCTAATATATAGATATAGATATTGAATATAATATCAATTTAGATAAAACATATATTTTCAACTGAGAAAATAGATATAATTGATGAAATGAACTGCTTTTCAATAGCTGTAGGTTTAAGGTGCTGGACTATTGATCTCCTACTTGTAAGTTCAAAAGAATTGTTTGTTTGCTACATAACCTTACAACCTCTTTATAATCTCCATTTAATTTACTTGCCTTCCTTAAATGGTGAGTTCCTATATATAATGTTTAATTATCACTGCTTTTTTAAAAAAAAATTTTTTGTTTACATTTTTTTAAAAATGTATCGTTTGAAAGTTGTCCATTGAAATCCAAATGGCTTGACAAATAGTGTTATCAGAATAAAGCTGAAGAAATGGATGTGTCAATGATGGAAAGATGATGACTGGATGTAGAGATAGATATTTACTACATAAAAGCATGTGAACACTCATTTCCTTTTCAAGTTTTCATTTGAACTAAAAGCCAGCAAATCTCCCCTAAATTAAATTTTGAAGGTTCAGCATTTAGTATTTTCATAAATTTGTAGACATTTTTTGTTCTAAATGAAAATTTTACACTGGCAATACTTAGCAACACTGTTACAGCACTGAAATGTCGCCAGAGTCATGACTTTAGCATATTTTAATTAACTTTTAGGTCTTTTAACTTCAGTTAGACTTTGTAAGATATATTTCTTTTGGAATATGAAGACATTGCAAGCATGATGCATCAACCACCTCAACTACCTAACATTAATGCCAATATACCGACATATTATGTGGAACAATATTGATATATAACTCTATACATACATTCACAAATCAGCTGCTTTTCATTCAGTGTATTATTCCAATTGATATAGATATCTTATTTATTGTGTAGCTAGCATTCATTTTGATAATTGATTTGGCAACCATTTATAAACAATTTTATAGTGTTGACTACAAGTCTTTAACCTTTAGATTTCTATTTTGCTATTGTTGATTGATTACTCTATGCATCTGTGAACATATCTACAATACACTTAACAATTTCATTAAACATTCAGAACAACTGCTTAATTTCATTTGATTTTAGTGTGGTTTTCAATCCTTTATGTTAGTATTCAAATATATTTGATTAATTCCAAAGTAATTAAAGGTTAAAATTAATTATGACAAGAATTAAACTTGTGTGGGGTTAAAATTCAAAAATACACATCACTTTCACATGCTGTTACTGTATTGGATATCAGAATTATGTCTTACATTCTAAACACTGTCACGAATCTAAAATAGCTGGTATTAGCTAGAAAGTTCTGATAAGATTTCATTAATTCTAACATTGGAGAATAGAAGATTATATCTGTTGGAGTTGCATCCAGTTGCAGATCCCTGACTATCTGGCATTTAGTCTCTGTTTGAAGATCCATCCCATTGATATTCTTTGACAAGGGGTGACGAATAACATATTGGTAATCCTCTACATTTACTAACCAGTGGACTGATTTATAACTTTGCATGTGTGTATTTTGCTAAGATTCCAAACATTAGTTTGTGCTATTTGTGTTGAACATTTCTGTAGAATAGTAGTAGTAGGGGGAGGGGGGAAAAAAGAGAAAATAGTTTAAAAAATGGGGAGAAATATTTCACAAAGTAAAAAGCAGAAACGTGAAATGAATAAAGATAGGAAAAGAGATCAGTTGAAAGGTGGGAAATGGAAAAGAGTGAATAAGTGTGAGAATTTGTAAATATAGGAGTTAGGGGTGCAAGTCTGTCAGTGGGAGAATACCACTAAAGACCCTGTAACCTACTCAATCGATGTAGTCTAGAGTTGTATAACCAATTAATTATCTAGTTCAATTTGTTATTCTGCTGCAAGGCATTGTCTCACTATATTGCATTTTTACTTTTTACATGTGATGCTAATTTATCATATTTTTACATAAATGCATTAGGGTAGTGTTAGATGTATGCTATTGGAAATGTTGCAGAATGTTCATTTTAGATGTCATAAATATTTCAGCAATTACACGTAAATATATAGTTTAGCTATTTTTATTAAGCTTCTGTTTATAATGAGAAACACTGTGCTTTCATTGTTAATGCTATGGGGAAATGAATAAGTGTCACAACTTTCCATTTCTTCATCTGTAATAAAATTAATAGTTTCCTGGTTATGTTAGTAATATATTTTATTGATTATAAATGTGTGGATAACTGGTTAGATTCAAGTATAAAATACAGCTTTGCCTTCATTAATCTGCGCATGACTTTCGGCCCACTCTTAGCCACTGATATTATTGAAATACATTGTATTGGAGGATTGTGGCTGCATAACAGAGCTTCTGAGAAGTGAGCAACATAGTCATGATGGCTGGCAAAAATTGTAATGAGATAATGGCTCATGTTAATCAGGCTTACAAATGAGTTACTATATTAATTGAAGTGCATTGGCCTCTGATGAATTGAGCACATCAAAACTTGAGTACTACTGACAATATAAGTATTACATGTGTATGTGTATTTTATGTAAGGTTAGGTATCTTTTATTGTACTTTTAGATAGAATTTAAAAAATTTCATGTAACCAGGGAAATATATTTGATTAGCTAAATGATTGTGATGATGATGATGATGATTTAAATCAGTTCTTCATTCTGAAAACTTCACTGCCTATGAACAACTCATTATTGATAGATGCAAAAAGAAAAAAAAGAAAAAATTGATCTGTTTCAAATATCCTTATATCACTTTTTCTATTAATGATATATTTTGCTATTTGCTGTATTTATTCTCTATGTTCCTGTTTTGGCAATTTTATGGCATTTTAGATTGAATTTTTGTTTTTATTATTTGTTTCTAGTTACTTCCTCACCAGTTAACATATAGTATTTTCATAATAGCTATTTATGTAATATATCAATTTTATCATTTGCCAACATGATTTTCTTTTCTTTTCAACTATTTCATGACTCTAAGGAAGAGAATTATTTGAATTAATTGCAATTAACTTCTTTATTTCTTTCTTTACTTTGGCATTTAACTATTGGATTTAAAAATGTCATTTGTCAATATTATATGTTGATGAATAAACATTATAAGCCTTGATAATAAACATTGATAACATTAATAAATGTACATTATTGTTATAAGTTGAGAAATATATGTAATAATAGATTTATGACACGTTATTCTAACATCAATTATTAGATATATCTTTTAAAAAAATGTATGCTGCATAGCAGAAGTTAACATATTCTTCTCACTTTTTATATTCAAGTATGTAACAATTTTTTTTTCTAACAATGAACATTTTATATACAGTTGAAAGAATGACAAAGAATACAGTTACACACACATATTGTTCATATGTAATAAACAGGACAATATGGTAATATTTTATTACCAAACAAAAGTACATGGCTCATATCAACTAAAGTTCTTTCAGAAGAGATTAAGAATCTAATAAAATACAGTCCAATCAAGTTTACTCAATGGCTTCTTTTTATACCATTGTTGTATCAATTTTAATATTTATCTCTTCACCTAACCTCATTTCATTTATTAAAATGTCTTTTTTCTTGTCTATTATGACTTTTACATAATCTCAATTGTTACTACTACTACTACTATTACTACTACTTTATCTTGTGTTTCTCCATAATCATCTCTCAAACATGTCTTACTATGAAATTCCTTGTGTTTTATTATTTCTTTGTATTATTCGTCATAACAAGATGGTGGGTTGGCAGAATTGTTAGAGTATCAGAAAAGCGCATCGTTATATTTAGTTACATCCTTTTACACTCTAAACTCAGATTCTGCTGAGGTTGATTTTGCTTTCATCCTTCCAGGGTCAATAAAATAAAGTACCAGTCAAGTACTGGGTTAGATTTAATCAACTGTAGTCTTTCTGGAAATCTGAGCCCTTTTGGCTATGTCAGAAATTGTTATTAGTTCCCCATATGTCGATTTTTGCCTTTCATATTATTCAGGGTCGACAAATCTCCCCCTAAAATTGCTGGCTATGTGCTAAACTTTGAAACAATTATTATTAGAAAGTAGTAGAAACAGTAGTATTGGACAAAATGCCTTGTAATATTTAGCTATCCCTTTACATTCTGAGTTCAAATTTCATCAGTCAAAGTACCAGTAATATATGAAGGTCAATTTCGTTGACTACTTCCTTACCTGACACCCGTAATTGTGTGTCCCTATAACATGTTATATAGGAAAACAATTGAAGGGGCACCTCTAGCAAAGACTTGACATATAAATTGCTAATTCATTGTAATCCACTCTATAGAAATCTTTTTCCTAGAGTAGTGGTCAGTGCCACTGATCGTAGGGATCAGTACCATCCAGTATGATAATGTGATACACGCTGTAAAGTGAGGACATCCAGCCTTAAAAAACCATGTCAAAGCAGACATTGAAGCTCAAGGCAGTCCTTGGCCACATCAGTTTCTGTCAAACCATTCAACCCATGTCAGCATGGAACATGGCTGTTAAATGACGATGATAATACAGTTTGAGATTTCATTGATTAGAAAGGAAAAAAAAAATTATGGTTGATATATTATTTGATCCTGTCCTTTTTTAATTTTATCTCTCAAGAGACATCTGCTGTTACAAAAAAGGGTTGATGTTGGGTTTATTGTTATTAGGCTGATAAATATGCCTTAGATCACGGACTAAGATGTTGTGTTTAGCTTTAAACCCATTCACTTTGAACTTGATTTTACTTTTCATCCTTTCAGGATCAATAAGCACCAGTAATTTATTGGGCATCAGCTGATTCCCTCAGTCTACAAACATTGTCTTTATGTCTATACACAGAATCATTATTAATGGTATATATATATATATATTATATACATTAGATGTTTTACTAGATTGGAGATATGTTGACCTAGTTTTTTTCCTTTCTTTTATGAACCACAACACTTTTTCCACTTGAAATAGGCCAGGCAAAACCATACTGAACCGTTTCCTAGAATATTTCTCGATAATCTTTCATCATGTACATTTATAATTTGATCATATATCTGAATATTCACTCTTGCTAGCAGCACCTAATGCCATTACTTCATTATTTACATATAGATTGTATCCATCCATTCTTTGTGAAGCCAAAAATTCTCTTAGCTCTGCAAGCTCTATGTGTTATAATATCACTGTCCCTTACACTAATATTATAAAAATTTCACAATGTGTCCATTAATTTTGGTTGAATTATCATCATAACTGAAGTTCTATAAACTTGGACTTTTTGTTTTAGTTTGTTTTGTTTTATCACTTCTTTTGAAACAGGGAAAATGTTGATACTCTGTTGCATGAAATGATGTAACCATTTCCGCTACTTATATAATATTAAATTCTTATTTACACATTAGTCTATCTTGTTGTAAAAGCTTCATATCACTTTTTAACATACATCATCACCTAAAATTATTAATCCCATCAATCTTATGCCTTAAATTAATCATATATGTATTTCAAATTTGTTTTGTAACTCAAAATTATCTTTTTTTTATATCTAAAGCTTGTTATCAGGTTTTAAAACCTGCAAAAAAAAAAAAAAAAAAAAATCAAAATTAGATTGTTTTGTTGTGATTTATACCAAATTCCTTGTTATTACTTAATTTTGCACTATTTTTCATATTCTATTGCATTCACTTACAACTTTATTTCTCATCTCTTCTACTAGATTTCCTTTATTTGTAATAGTGTTTTGATACTTAAGCAAATACATTTTTCAGTTGTGAAATGCAAGTGCAATTTGTTTTCTAAATATTTCTCTAATAACTGGCACAGTTGAAATATATATTCTGGCATAAAATGAAACTGGATTTGTGTGATAGTTATTCATTCCTTGATTACTTTTGCACGAACATTTCTCCATTCTAGAATATCCAAGTTAAAGCTATAATTGCTCTACTTAAAAGAATCATCATTATCATATATAAACATTTTTATGTATGCAATGCCAAGATTGCTTTTTCACCATACCTCCTTGATAGATATTTTCTTATCTTGTTGATCACCTTTTTATAGGCTCAACTGTTTTCCATCAGTGCTTGCTAAATATCTTTTGACCAGTTGCAAGTCTCATCATAATGATCACCATTGTTTTAATACCTATATTTTTCTCATACTCCTATGAGCTGAAGATATTTGCTGTATGGTGCACAGCCATTCTTCTCAATCATGTATCATCTCTTCTGTGAGGTCTAACACTGTTGGGTCAAACCTCTTCATTCTTCCCATATCCTCCATAATCAGCCTCTCTTACAAATATTAATACTCTCTGGTGTCATTACTTAGTACTTTTCCTGTCAGCTGGTATCATCCATTTGCAAATTATAATAATTAAAATCATCTCTATGAACTTTTGTTTGGATTCTGACCATGAATATTTATATAGTCAATTATATCACCCTGTTTTACTTATGTCATTGTATTTAATTTATTGAATTGAAGAAATGTGATTGTGTAATGTTCAATTTGTTTCTCATGAACTTTACCAATATAAATGAAATGACCCTAATTGGGACTCACTAAGAGCCTACCTGAACCTATTATATATATTGCATCATTTTGCATTTTTTTTTCTTCAGTCATAAGGACTTTTCCTTTATTATTTTCCTTTTAGTTTGTTTCATATTTTCCTTCGTCTTATCATATACTAATTGTTTAGGTCGAAGATATATTTTGTGTCCTTTTCCTAGAAAAGGAAGAATAGTTATTGAAATATATGGATGCAAACTCTTTTTTGTCTTCTCCTTTAAGAAGGGGTAGAATAAAAGAAAATTGTTTGAGAATTTCCGTATTTTGATGAGTGGGTCTTAGTATTTGTCTTTCCAAGAACTGCTGACCCAGACAACTCATTTATAAGGCACGAATATCTGCCACATTATCTGAGAATTGTTTCGTCTATGTCTCATTCCGTCCCTGCTCTATGTGTCCGTCTGTCTACCAATCGCCTGTGTGGTGCCACGTAAAAAGCACTCGTGATGGTGCCACATAAAAGCACTACTGTCGAGAGTCTGGTGCCAGTGGCACGTTAAAGCATCCAGCACACACTGTAATGTGGTTGGCATTAGGAAAGGCATCCAGCCATAGAAACCAAGCCAAATCAGACTGGAACATGGTGTAGCCCCCCCCCCCCAGCTTGCCAGCTCCAGTCAAACCATCCAACCCATGCTAGCAGGGAAAACGGACGTTAAAGGATGATGATGATGTATCCTTTCATTTGCATGAGTGATCCTAATTTATTGAAAGTTGTTCTGTGGAACTCTGCCCTGTAAATTACAAGAAGAGTGAGGTCAATAATTGGTCAAGGGAATCTAAAAATATTCTTCCTGAAGATGACTGAAATGTAGTGTACGAATTTGATATCAAATTAAGACTTTTCTGCTCTTGTGAACATTAAATTTCAACTACCATCAATCTTTCTGATTATAAGTAAAGTAAGTTTTAGTTTCACTTATTTTGTTATATTCCAATTAATCATATTTTATAGATGAAAAATATGATGTAGAACCAGAATCTTTAGTTAATGTAAAGAATCTGTTTTATCTTATATTAACCTGAAATATATTTTGACAAAATTTTGCAGTATGAAAAATATTTTTACTTTTATTTCATAATTATTTGAATCAAATATTTATCAGTAGATGCCCATGTTTTCTCCAATCTGTGAAAAGAGAAGCCTTATTAATTTGATAAACCTTATTATTCAAAACCATTTTCCTTAAATTATCTTCACTCTGACTTAAGGAGTCATTTTATATTTATGAAATACTGTATAGAGATTTATTAGATAAATCAATATTGCAAGTATTAGATTACTGGTTAATAGAATACTAGCAGTCTCTAATTACTGATAAACCAAATAACTATATACTTTGTTTATAAATAAGCAACCATCAAGCAATTAATACTTTACTTTTACTTGAGATATTCTCTCTAATTAAATAGTGATGGGGAAAATAAATTTCATGTCACTAATGTTCACTCATTTAAGAATTATTGTAAAACATATGTGATGGAGAGGTTTCATATTCTTGAACTAGGAATTGCTTTCATATAGTCAGTTCTTTACATGATTATTGAGGCTAGACACCAACTGCTTTTTTTTTTTCCTACCTAAAACATTACTGTACCAGATCTGCTTTATTGTTATAATTTCACAATTCAACATCCCAAGAACTTAAAAATATAAATTATAGTCTATATGTTCATCATTGTAATATCCATACTGCATGGGGTTGATATCTGTGTTGTACTACATATCACTCATCTCAATGCTGAATCATCCTATCTGTGCGGCTCAGTCTCCTGACAACTGACCATTCCTTTCTATGTTCTATACAATTTTCTATTGAATTCCTTCAACTGTTTTTTGTTTTTCTCTCTCTCTCTCTCTCTCTCTCTCTCTCTCTCTCTCTCAACAATCATTATCTATTTGTATCACATGTCCAACCCAATACAGTTGACTTCTACATAATTAGACAATGTCTTTAATGCCTGGCTGCTCTCTTAGTGCACTTGTGCTTTGCATTTCATGCACTATAACATTACATATCCAATGGATCATACTTGTATTATATCTCTTCTACCTTCAGACCTTCTACTTACAATGTCCATTTTAAGGTTTCAACTAAAAAAAAAAAAGATAACTATAGTTAACAGATACATTTATGTCCTAGTATTAGTAGACTGTAGAACACAAAATACACTTTTCTAAGCAGGCAAACCAACTCCGAGGAAGCCAAGTGATGCTTAACTCTCCAATATATTTTTCTGTTTTCTTATCTGTTTTCCACATCTCTGCCCCTGTCTTTCTATTTGTATGTTTTTTTATCAGCTGATCTTTGTGTCTGTCTGTTACACACATACACACACACGTGCACACACACATGCACACACACACACACACACACGCACACATGGAAGAAAGGCATACTTGTTTGCTTTTAATATCATTCTAACCTAAACCAAATCATGTATGAAGCCTTTTTCAATTATTATTTACCATCAGATCACTAAAATTAAAGCAATGAAACCAATACTCCAATAATTAATTTGTATTGAATCAATTAAGTTTAGGCTATACAGTTAGATAATATATTAGCCCAAGAATGATTGCATATTATGTTTAAGTGAACAACAATAATTAATAAATGAATACAAAGGATCCAGATTTGAAACTAAAGAATTTCTTGAATAACCGACTTTTAAATATCTTTGAAAAACAGAAATTAATATAAAAAGCAATAATAATAAAATAAATAATCAGGTGTTGAATGCAGTAAATACTGCTGGATTTACAAATCTATTAAAATGTACTGGTAGTAGGTACTGCAATAGTTATCCAGTTTTTATTTCTTCTTTTCTGTTTTGAGTAAAATAGAAGAAAAAAATGCACAAAGCATATAGCAAAATATAATCATTGCAATGTCATTGTGAATGAACATTTAGAGACTAGAAATTACTGTACCAAAACTACTTTGTTGTCATCAAGTCACAATTTGACATCTAGATCTTAAAAAATATCGATTTTAATCCACATGTTCATCATCACCATTATCACCATACTATTAACAAATATTCAAAATATTCTTTGTATTAAATGTAAGAAATCATTTTGTTTCTAATATTGGCTATTCATATTGTATCTGGAAATATGTGATTAAAATAGATTTGTAAACCTTTAAATGTATATCTAATTGATTCTCTGGTTCTCATATCAAAGCAATTATGATATAGCTAAGTAGAGCTAAAGTGTTTTGAAAACCTTTTCTCTTTAGAGCTTATGATAGTAGCAGTGTTAAAAATAGCCCACTTGCAACATGTACACTGTAAGAAAAATCCCAGCTATTATTTTGGTATATTTTATCTAATGATATTATCCATATTGGTTTACTCTTTTTTGTATGCTTAAGGATTTTCTACACCTTGATCTGCATCTTAAGTTATTTTTCAGTTGTATGTTTATAACAATAGATATACTTGTGAGATCAAAGAAAAGGTCAAATGTGACTTCATAATAGATTGCAGAAAGAACTGAAGAGACATGTTATACAAACAAGCACCATGTTTGCTACTTACTATTCAAGTGATGTTTGTGATAAAAGGATTCTCTGAGTATTATCACTGGTTAAGTCTTGATTACAATGTGTTAAGAAGTTCTTATGCTGCATTCCTTGTGTAATTCAATGGATATAGTATATAACACAAACAGGAAAGTTGTAATATAAATATTACAACTTTTAAAATCCTGTTAATCTAAATTGTTTCAGCTTCTTAAAGGATTCATTTTTGTGCATATTAACAAAATATCTTTAAGAAACATCATCTCTTAATGCTTTTTGTTTGGCAGTATAACAGCTGAGATAATCATCATCATCATCATCATCCACATCATGACCATCACTGCTGCTGCTTCTGCCATCACCACTACCACTACCACCACCAACAATATATTAAATCTAAAATGCTCTTAAATGAAATTTATTGCCTGAGAAAACAAAGATTCTTGATTAATTCTAAATGGTATCCTAAACTGAGATAAAGCTAATTAAAGATCTATTTTTGCATTAAAAACCTAAGTGCATGTTCATTAGTTTGCTTTTGTTCTTTTAAAGAAATTTGTTGTTTATTTACAACAAATTTTTTCTTACTAACTACAGATAAGTCAACATGTAAGAAATGTTGAAACTTGGTGGTGCCTATGATAACAGCAATTTATTCACTCCAATTTCTCAAAGAACCTACATCAACAATTTTGTGTTGTCAACTGTCCTTGTTTTAATCAAAGGCTTTCCTATGTCATGAAGACCACTGCTAATATATATTTGGGTTAAATCCTAAAAGCTTTGTATTTTCTCAAGTATGTTTAAGAGATTGTTTTCACATTATGGACCTTATTTTATTAGAGACAACTTCTTAAACAGGTATTGAACAAAGACAATGTAATGTACCCAGAGGAATATGAACACACAAAATAGACAGCCCCAGTACTGCATCTACTTAACCATTGTGACTATATATTATTTTATTAAAGCCCCAAAAAATCTTCACAAACTGTTACTCAGTGTTTCACATGAGCATTCATCAGACAGTTGTGATTACTCTCCTTTGGTATTTGAGTACTATTTTTTCCACTTTATTTAGCACCTATGTGCTTACTTGTGTGTGTGTGTGTGTGTATATATATATATATATATATATATATAAAAGTAAACAAACAACCTCAATGGAATCATTTGACTTGATAGAGATAGTGGCACAATAAGCCCCAAATCATATCCTACAGTCTTCAAAAAGAAAAGTCACAACTACTATAATCTTTGGTATAGAAAAAGATGGGATGGTAAGGGTAGGAAAGTCTTTGATTATAGCTTTTACTCAATCAGGACTGACCTGTGGCTAAATCTTGACAAGAACCTAATCAATCCTAAAAGGACTTATCCCTAATAAGATGTAAAGTCAGGATTGCATAGCACCAAACTACTCCTAAGCTTCCACTGGAATGTGATATTAGAGTTCTAAGTGAATAACACATCTTGCTCAAACTTGCATTAGTTTCAAGTTTAATACACTACCTTTAAAATAATGTTTTATCTTGGCTGCTCCAGTAGGATGTCTTTCAAGTAACCTAATTATTTTGTAGTGTTAATCAAGATATTCCTAATCAAGTTAGCAAGATTATTAATTATATGCATGATAAAATTAGATTTACCAAGAGGATTAAAGTTTCAGTGGTCATAATTATTTTTGTATCAGATGTAAAATCTAAATACTGTTCTGTAATATATCAAAATGGAATACTTTCTTCTTCCTCTCATTTGTGGATCTGATCAATTAGAGTTTTCAAGCTCACACGGCCATGATTATGTTCATATAAGATTGTCATTACCAGAAAATGGTTTCAATCAATAAGCAATCAGAACAACTAAATTGGTATCATAATTAGCAGAAAATATGAAACTTGTTTTCTCAAACTCCTTTTCTGCAAAGAGGTTCAAATTTCATGTTTAGCTCAAAACATAGGACTGCTGCAAACATTAAATGTCATCTGAAATATTCATCAATTGAAAAATAAAGTTATGCTTTTACAGTATGATAATATTACAGTATTTATTTTTTTGTATTACAACCCTTTTGTGTGATTATACATGATATATATATATATATATATATAAAGATAGATTAACTCAAAGATTAAATTGAAGATGAATTCATCGAATACAGCTCTCATCGACCTGGATTACCCTGATAGCTGAAGACATGTACATGTGCTCTGTTCAGTTGTGGCTTGGTTTTAACCTCTTCTCTCTCATATATATATATGTGTATTAAATGAAATGTACAATTATTGATAAAAATATGTTAAATAGAATATGATATAGTAATATTTGAGTTGAGTATATTTGTTACACATCAATGAGCACATTCCTAGCTGATATATATATGTGTAGATGTTAATATAGAGCAATTATGTTGAATATCCATTAAATTATAAAGGTTCTGTGTTCTAAATAATTGTGAAATTGTAAAAAGTCCTAATACAAATGATTTCACATGAGAACATTTCAAGGTCAGCTTTCTGTAATATTACATTTTTATTTTTAGTTATTAGTTATTTCACTTTTAACAGCTGCTCATCAATGAAACGCCAGGTAATTAAAGCAAATTATCATTGAAAATAATTAAATGAAGAAATTTGGGAGAGTGGAGGACTACACAAAATGTGTTAGGTGATTACATTGACTATATGTTTTGTATCTAAAACAAGGCTTAGAACAAGAATAATCTTTAAGTAAATAGTCATTTAAATATTTTAAAATTTGATCACTGCTTACAGCTGTATGGTGTGGTTTGGGTGTAGTAAGCATTAAAACGATTATTTCTAAATCAGATTAAGACATTACAGGAATATATGTGAATGTTTCCAGTGTATTTCATTTTAATTCTTAACACTCAAGGAAGAGTGATGTGTGGTTGAGAAGCTATGCTTCCTAACCATATGGTCTCAGGTTCAGTTCCACTGTGTGGCACCTTGGGCAAGTATCTTCTACCATAGCTCCAGGCCAATCAAAGCTTTGTGAGTGGATTTGATTGATGGAAACTGAAAGAAGCTTGTTTGTGTATGTGTGTGTGTGTGTGTGTGTGTGTGTGTGTGTGTGTGTACTCTTGTCTTGACATCGTGTGATGATTGTAAACGAACATACCATCATACAAGCAATATTGTTCATTTCCAATCTTCCATGAAAAACATGTCTGGCCATGAGGAAATATTACCTTGCTTGGAAACAGGTGAGGGTTGGCAACACAAAGAGCATCCAGCTATAGAAAATCTGCCTAAACAAATTCCGTCTGACCTATGCAAGCATGGAAAAGTGGATGTTAAATGATGATGATGATGATTGTGATAGTTGATAAAGAATGCAAATAACTTTCCGAAAGTGCTTATTTGCATTTTAAAACAAAAGTGTTATGTGGTTCTTAGATTTGGTTATCTTGTAAGCATTTTTTCTTTTCCAATTGTTGATAATGTTTTTGTGTTTTTAGCTTGATAATTTGACACTATTTTTCAACTTATCTGATCCACTTTTTTTTTAATCATAATTAATATCTCACTTTTTTTTGTTTTATTCAAACATGTTATAATTGTTTTCTTTATATCATTTGAAACTATATTGATAACGTCACTTTCTAAAAATGGATATTTTAAATTTCCTTCATTAAAACTGCTATTTACTGGTATATATATATATTTTATTATTCTTTATATAAGTTTAAAGTATTTGTAATCTTACAGGTATTTAGAATATCAGTAACACATTTTCAGTATAAAATAGAAATCAGCATCTAAGTCAGCTAACATATTTTCTCTGAGTTCAATTAGTTCAAATAAATTATCTATTTGGTTATTTAAACTTTTACAGATTGACAATGATCCTAATGATCTTGAATTGAAAATATTGCTACAGAAAAGAAATGTTACAGACTCACAAAAGACTGGTATAAACTAGAAGCACTAGGTCAACCATGACAGCTTACAGAGATAATTGCAGACTGTTACAAAACCAGACAACAACACTGAGGTTGAAATTATGGGCCACAGATTGGAATGACATGAAGAGCTTTTATAAAGAACTCAAAGAAATTTGGGGACCACAGAAGAAGTGTCATATTGTCAGTTAATAAAAGAGAAGTAACTCTCAGACACTAGGAATATATTGAGATGAACTGAACACTTTCAGCAATGGCTCAATGCACCTCATGACAAAGATCTTGTAGCAAAATCCAACAATGCTCTGTCAGTTCAATTCTCAATGAGATGCCAACAACTGAGAAATTACTAGGGGCAATCTCATATCTAGCAAATGGCAGAGCACCTGGTAGAGATGGAATTCCTACTAAAATCTGAAAACCTGATGGATTTAGCCATACCAACAGCCAATACAAACCAACTGCTAATGCAAGACCTTAAGAATGATAAAGACTCAAAACCATAAGAATGATAATCTGATGGCATTGCCACAATTTTCAAGAAAGGCTACAGAACCGACTGGGGAAATTATATGGGAGTCTCACTTCTATCAATAGCAAACAGAAGAGATCCTTCATAACAGCCTTATTATTCACATAATCCAAGAAATATTACCAGTATGGTTTCCCACCAAACTATAGGAGAGTAGACATAGTCTTCAGCCTCCAATAACTCTAGGAGAAATGCATAGAACAAATTGGTCCCTGTATGTGGAATTTGTTGATACAGCAAAGCATTTTATATTGTTGGTAGGTCTGCTCTTTTGTAACCATTGAGGAAATATGTTTCTCCTGAGAAATTCACATTCATTATGAAAGCTTTGCACACAACGTGCAGAAGACTTAGTAAATACGTTTGCTGTTATGAACTATATTAACCTGAAATATGTATTGGTACCTACACTGTCTCAACCTGTCTCATATTAATGCTGAAGGAGGCCTCTTCAATATTGAGGATGGAGTTAGTATACATTACCACCAAAGTACAGACCTTTTTCAATGATGCCCATTTTAAAGGGGGGAAAAAATGAGAACCCAGATCCTTGTAAGAGAACTACTGTATGCAGATGACAGTGCACTAGTCATGCATAAGCTACAGCATGTAAAGATCATGGATGCATTCTCCACTGCTTAAAAAAAATTTGATCTTAAAATAGATCTCCAAAAAGCAGAAGTGCTATTCCAGTTAACACAAAACAGAAGTATGAGATGATGGCATTAATCTGAAAACTGTACAAGACATTTTGTATTTTGGCGGTAGATTACTGAAAGACAGTCATATCAATATTGAGCTACAAAAGAAGATAGTAAAGATAAAAACAGCCTTTGGGCTAATGCATCTATGGTTATGGAACAATCATCATATTTTGATCAAATGCAAGATCTGCAGACAACCATCCTGTTCACTCTTTTGTATGGCTCCAAAATTTGGACATTGTACAAGAGTCAGGTGAAGAAACGTCGTCTTCATAATGAGGCACCTGTGCTCAATCATGAAAGTCTCCTAGAAAGACATGTTTACCAACAGTCAGATACTAAGAAGAACAGAATTGCTGTGTATGGAAGATTTCCAGTTGGAAGATGCTACATTGACAGGACATGTTACCCAAATGTTATCTGAAAACTGACCAAGCAGATCCTGTATTCACAACTATCTGAAAATTAAAGAAAACATGGTCAATCTCACCTATACTATTAGAATAATATAGAATACTATAGGGCAATCTTTTAATGTTATGGAAATCTAAAACTTAACGAAACTGTTATATAAAGGGTGGCTATTAAATAACTATGAGGACAGTTATGGACACTACTGATGGATAGCAGTTGGGAGATTAACAATTATAACATACATATATGATTACACACACACACATATATATATATATAATTATGTGTGTGTATGTATAGATATGATTATATAAATGTATATATATGATTATATATATCGTGTGTGTGTGTGATTTAAGAAACTTCAGCTTTTAATAAAATATAAACACTTTACTTTATACCCTAAGTATTTTTTCCTTCATTTGTAAACAAACATTCTTCAGTCTTTACACAGTCACACACACACGTGTATGCACACACGCATAGACATTCTTATACACACACACACACACACACACACACACACTTAAAGTGCTTGACATTATAAAATGTAAAATCGAAGTTGTAAGTGTTATGATTATTAAGTTTTCTAAAAATGGTTTATTATTAATATTATTAATATTAATATTATTAATCAAAATGGATTTTGTTTTAATTATTTAAGTTAAAGGTTTTTGAATGTAACTTAAATGACACTTTCTGATAATCCTACCTAAAAATATTCCTATGTTCTTTGTTAAATGACAAAGCACAGTTAATGAAAAGTATATTTATAATTTAATACCTAATATCAGGTTAATTATGGAGACTGAAGCATCTTAAATTAGGAGACTTTTTTCATTCTGAAATGCTTGCTAGAAAATTATTTACAAATTTTGAGAAAATGCCAAGTAACTTAACTTTATAAACTTTTCAAATTACATATCATTTAAAGTGTTTATTACAATAACAATAATAATTTGCTGTTGTTGTTGTTATTATTATTATTGTTATCGATAAAATAAGTACCAGTTGAGTACTGGGGTCGATTGAATAGACTATCCCCATCGCTGAAAATTTCAGGCCTTTGTGCCTAGTATAGAAAGGATTATTATTATTATTATAAGGCAGCAAGCTAGCAGAATCATTAGCATGTTAGACAAAATGCTTAGTGACATTTCATCCGTCTTTATATTCTGAGTTCAAATTCCACTGAGGTCGACCTTACCTTTCATCCTTCCGGGGTTGATAAAATAAGTACCAGTTGATTATGGGGGGGGGGGGATAAATGTAATTGACTGGCATCCCCACCCAACAAATTTCAGGCCTTGTGCCTATTGTAGCAAGGATTATTATTATAATAGCAGTTGTATGTGTATATATATATATATATATATAACATTAAGTTTTAAAAATTGTAAATAGTATATCCTAGAATAAAATAGCCTGTTGAGTTGTGTGGGTTAGGCAGAGATCATGTAATTTCAAATATTCCTTTGAATTTTTGTTTAATAACAAAGATAATTTAATTATATAAAAAAATAGGTCTTGTTTAACTATGTAATTCCAAACAAACTGGAATTGGGTTATATCACACAAATATAAACACATCAGTATCTTGATAACATTCAAATTCTATATATATATAGAAAATACACACGCGCGCGCACACACACACACATATATAGGTAGATAGATTTATAAATATATTTTGATAGATTTTTGTTTTTGATTAGAACTATTCCTTCCATAGAATTATTTCACCTCAAAGCTATAGTGCCAGGTTTCATTTTTTTTTTTTTACCCCCTTGTAAATTTGTTTCTCTGAGATATGTTGACATTTGAATGGAATATAATACTGAATAATAATAGACATGTGCATAATTTTTATTTTATTTTATTATTTTTTTATTTTGTGAGTTAACAGTAACGAAAGAGAGTGGAAGGGCGGTAACATAGAGGAGTGAATATGATTTGAATAATGTTAGAAGTAATAAGTCTCTCACTTACCAAAGGGTTTAACAAAAACTGTACAATAAATCCAATTACTAGAGGCACAGGATACTTTAACTGATGTTTAAGACTAGCCACATCAGTGATGGCTCCAAGTCCAAAGGTAATAATAATGCCAACAGCAACAATAGAATAATCAAAGACAACATCAGATACTCGTGACTTCCTGATGACAGATGCCAGGTGAGGAACATTTTTCTGGGAACCAACAGAAATAGCTTGTACCTGAGATGAGTGGAGCCCAGACGTACTGAAGATAGTGGTAGTTGTCATTCTGTCCATGGAAGCTGCTGCTGCAGCAGCTGGTGATAGCACCCCTGCACCACCACTGCCTACCTCTAAAAGTAACTCCACAGAGGTGAGGTTAATACTCTCTGCCCGAGGGACATAAGTTGCTGTCATGTCCATGCTTGACAAACCACGTTGCTAGTGCCCATACGGCTGTAGTTCTATCCTGTCCTCTTGCTTCTCTAAACTTACCCCCCACTGCCTGCAACTCTTATAACTACTGCTGCTATCCAGCTACTAACTACTGCTGCTGCTGCTGATCCCTCTAATGATAGCAGTGGGAGATAGAGATAGAGAGAGAAAGTGAGTGAGAAAAAGAGAGATATGGTCTAGCTTAGCAGACCAAACATAGTGCAAGTCAGGGACACATTAATGGCCTTGGATGCTGCAACAGTCAATGCTGATGATCCATGTGACAGGCACTACTAAATTGTAGCAGCATTCTCATTTACTAGGATTGTACTCGTGGTATATGTTTATTGCGATGCTATTGAAAACAAAACCATTTTAAACTTCCGCTATATACTTCTATACAGTTCTCTTATAATATATATAATACAGGTGTGGTTATAGACATAAATTTTTTTGTACGTTTGTTAATAGTCAGTTTGGTGATAATGTTTATGCTAAAAATTTCAGTGCTTGTTCATGCTTGTAGCTCTCATTAACATATTTTTATAACGCATCTTCTCATTGAATAGCAACTTAAAAGCTCATATTCCCTTTCATCCCACAGCTGAAGCATCATCCCTTGTTAAATATCTTGCCTTCTACACCCTATTATTACTAATATCAACAGCTCTGGTAGCCTTTCATTTACTTCCGTCTATCTGCCAGCCCTATCCTATCATCTACTACTGAAAATGTTGCAGCTATACAACATTAAAAAAATAGCAAATGTAATCCAGTATAAAATGCACACGTGCTATACCATATCTCTCTTCATATTTTCATACATCCTCATTTTTCCACTGATTTTCATTATGCTGTCAGCATCTTATTTTTTCTTAAACTGATAAAATAAACAATTCAAATCCAAATGGGTTTTCCTATTATGGCTGTTATTATTTAATTATTTCTGCACAATTTCAACTTTTAAAAAAATATATACAACCTTTTAATTTAATCTCAGTTTCCAACAGAAAGAACTCGTGTAAGTAGTTCTCTAAAGTTTTAATATCTAAAACTAAAGTTTTAATTAACAAAAAAAAAAATAAATACATTCTTTTTAACAACATTTAAAGTTATTTATCTATTTTCATCCAGTTAATATCGAGCGGTATATATGTTTGTATTTTATATCCTTGAAAACTTAATATGAAATATTGTAATTGCATACTGTCTTATCACAACAAAACAGAATTTACTTATTAAATTATTATTTAGGTAACTTTATCCACAACCACAATGTTACAAAATAGTATACAATTAATGTTGTTAATATGTTCAGTAAACAATGTAAATTTTACAATGTATAAAATAACCTTGTTGATTCCAGAATTAGAAATTACCTAATTAGATTATAATCATCTATTCTGAAATTAAGAAAGTTATTTTACAAATTGATTAATTACAATTATTTAAAACTTAGTAAAATTAGTAGTTGCTAGTCTAAAGAACTTTTTTTTTTTTTTACTTGCGGAACAAAAAAAAATAAAATAAAATATTAGTCCTTTATAATCCTCTTTTTTTAATTCATGTTTCTAAAAATAATAAAAACAAAAACTTGTCACTGGTTGTATTTAAAATATTTCAACCTTCATTCCAAGTTATTTACTTTTTTGTGTCTGTAAATGCACTGAGGGCTACCTCCATTTGCAGAGCACTTATAGCTGAAAGGTTTCTACTTGAGAATTCCTGTACCACCCACTCAACATGTAAGTAGCATACTTTATAAACCTAGGTAATCAGACCTGGTAAATAGATCTTACTATATAGCTTCCTTACTGTTCCTTATTTTTTTTAAAATTCCCTACATCCTTTCTCAATCAGAGTCATTTGGCAATAGTGGTCCTGCTTGTTTAAAGAATATGCTGAGCTCACATTTCGAGCTGCTAAACCTGAAAAATACTCAGAAACAGTGAATAGAAATATTATTATTATTTTTCATACTCCCACTGAATGAAACACAGGAAACTTAACATGTCTGAAACTAATAGTGTAGAAATGTATGACTAAATCTGTTGTTAGAAATATATATAGTTCCCCATAGTTACTAAAGAAACCTCTTTTATTCATAGAAATCAATAAATATAAAATAAACAGTCCTACAGCAACTAACTATTCAAAAATGTCAGTTTAGCCTAATGTATTGGACATTAGCAGCCTGGGAAGCTGGCTGAAAGTTTGACTGACCAAGCTCTAACTGTTGATGATTTGGAAGCAGATTGTTTGGAATTTGAGATTGGTGTTCATAATAAAATAAATCAGTCTTACATTTGTATTCTTTTCATATATATATTTTATCATCATCATCATCATCCTCCTTTAACGGATATATATATATATATATATATATAACTTAGTGGTTCAGCAAAAAAAGACCGATAGAGTAAGTACCAGGCTTTAAAAAAAAAGTACTGGGGTCGATTCATTCGACTAAAAATATTCTTCAAGGCAGTGTCCCAGCATGGTCGCAGTCAAATGACTGAAACAAGTAAAAGATAAAAGATAAATATATATATATATATATAATCATCATCATTTAGCATCTGTTTTCCATGCTGGCATGGGTTAGACGATTTGACTGGAGACTGGCAAGTGGGAGAGCGGAACCAGATTCCAGTCCATTTTGGCTTGGTTTCTATGGCTGGATGCCTTTCCTAACACCAACCACTGCAGAGAGTATACCGGGTGCTTTTAACATGTCACCGACACAGGTGATTTTAATGTGTCACCAGCATGTAGGTAGGTAGGTAGGTGCAGGCCTGGCTGTGTGGTTAAGAAGCTTGCTTCCCAACCATATGGTCTTAGGTTCAGTCAGTCATACTACACGAACCTTGGGCAAGTATCTTCTACTATAGACCCAGGCTGACCAATACTTTCTGGGTGAATTTGGTAGATGGGAACTGTGTGAAAGCCTGTTATGTGTGTATATCTATGTCTGTATGTTTGTCCCACCTCCGTCGCTTGACAACCGACGTTGGTTTGTTTGCATCCTCGTGAATTAGCAGTTCAGCAAAAGAAACTGATAGAATAAATACCAGATTAAAAGTACTGGGCTTGATTTGTTTAACACTCCAAGGTAGTGCTCCAGCATGGCTGCAGTCCAATGACTAGAACAAGTAACTGATAAAAATGTATATGAAGATAGACTATATCATTACCAAATGATTTTTGTAGATATGTGTTCTGAAAGAACAGGACCAGAAAAAAGAAACTAAAGCAGTATATGTTGTGCTGACAGAGGATATGAAGTGCCCTCCTAAAGGAATTGACACTTCTTATCATGAAGGGCCTGCCTGAAATGTTACCCTTTTTTTCATTTCATGGCACAACACCAATATAGTGTTTCATTTTATTTATTTATTTATTCTATATCCATGAGGGGTGGTCACATAAGTGGATTGAGATTAATCTCATTGATTTGTACTTTAAATCATTGGTGAAGTGAAAGTGAGGAAAGATTCTGTTGAAATGTAGGGCATTTTTGTATGAAGAAAGTGTCAAATAGTTGGATACAGGACTTAATTTGTTTTAACGAAGCATTACAGTGAAGAAAACATCATTTTGCAATCCTCATCATCATCCTTTAACGTCAGTTTTCCATGCAAGCATGGGTTGGATGGTTTGACTGGGGCTGGCAGGCCGGGGCCAACCATGCTCCAGTCAGATTTGG
>JAOPUL010006720.1:52892849-52906441 GCA_027564515.1 Octopus rubescens | reverse complement strand
AACGTAAAGTCGGAAAAATTGCCGCTAAGCATTTCTCCCGGCGCGATAACGACTCTGCCAGCTCGCCGCCTTAATTTAATATTACATACTCATGTTAATTAATTAGTATTTCTCTTATTTTTTGGAACAAAATCTGAGAGTATCTTCTGAGTGACCATATACAGTGTTTGAACAGTTCATATTATTACTTGTGTTTGTTCATATCGTCTAAACTTTTCTTCTTGAGCTGCAAGTTATTTTAATGTTACTAAGAATATTTCACCCTCCAACGACTGCTAACTCTCTATAAAGCTTAAATGAGGCCCATAATACAGTATCCCCCCCCCCAACATCAGGGACTGCTAACACATATGTGCTGTCTTCTTTCTCAACCATTTCTACCTTTACTATAATGCCCTCTGTTCATAGAAACTGGCTTACTTTGTCATCTGCACTCAGGCAGCCAGCTCACTCATGGCCTCTCAGTGTCTAATCCTTTCTCTCCAGAACATTGTCACACTGGAATCTCCTCTCTGCTCATATCTTTCCAGCAGGTATCAACTTGCAAAAGTTTAAGTGGAACATTAACTTTTTTGTTACCATATTTCTGTTGAAATACACAGCCTTTGTTTCAATTAATTTTGATAATAATGAAGAATTTAGTAAATTATTAACTTGATTGCTTGGAACATAAATTAACATGAAATTTTTTTATAAAAGATTGTTAATTTGGAGTGCTTTAAATCAGGAAATTTGTATCATAAAACCAGGGGTTGGTATCAAAAGAGTGGCATCAATCTCACCATTTTCTGCAGGTCTGAAAAGATCATGACTTCTGTCCCTTCCTTATGACCTATCAAGTAAAAAAAACAAAAAACCAGCAAACAAACATGAAAAAGATATAGATTCCTGCAGAATCAAAAGGTATTGATTATTAATATGTCATCATTACTTACATATGAAATTTTTGTAAATTTACACTAAAATATAATTATTTAACTTGAGTTATTTTTTAAAATTTCTTTTGTTTATTAGAAAGGTTTTCAATGTATTCAATTTGTTTAATAAAACATAACTGCCTATTTTCTTTGTGTAGAAATATTGCATATTGAAATTTATTCTGCAATGTTGCAATAGAATTCTGGTATAAAATGTCTTACAAGCAATTTACCAATATTGCAATACATTGTTTGTGCAGTGAGCATCAACACTGCCAGTTTTTATAGTTGTCAATTGGCATTTTACATTACAAAAACAGACAGACAGACAGTCTGTCTCTCATTCTCTCACACACACACACACACATATAAGATACATAAAGTGAGATTGTTATACAGGCCATTCCTCTGAGAGAAAGGAATTTTTTTTTTCTCCTTTTAACTTTATTCACGATATGTAAAAAGGAAAAGTAATGAAATTATATGAATATGTATTCTTTGGTTTATTTCTATGTATGTACAGAAGAGATATCCACTCTATTTGGAGTTTTATTGCACACATAACAATAATGATCAGAAAGAAGAAAATATGGTACTGCTAATAGTGTACCTTATTGAGAGATGATTTTTATGGAAAAAATATAAAAGTTTTTCATAGACAGATAGAGCTAAAATGTACGACTAGGCTCAGAGAAAAGATCAAAGAATATGTCAGAATGAAATTATAAATCTGATTCAGATATTTATTAAAATATCTAATGGATAAATTTAACCTCAAAATAGAGAACCAATTGTGAATTATAAGTCTGTTTAAAATTGGTGAAAAAAATTTACATTTGTAAATTTTAAAATGTTTATTTTCTGCCTGGAGCTGCTCTAATAAAACTGTTTTATATAAATTTTGATGTTGCCAAATGAGTGCATTCTACATTTCTTTCTAGTTTATTTTATTATGCATGAAATTATTTCTTTTATATATATATATATGTGTGTGTGTGTGTGTGTGTGTGTGTGACTTCAGTAATTAACAAAGCAATTTACTGATTGAAAAGTAAAACTACGCTCCTAAAACATGATATTTATGTTTTTAATCTTTTCTTTTTTAAATGTTGTAATACTATTCCATCAATAGTTGAACTTTTGGTGGGGAGTTGAAATATTTGTTTTCATAAAAGGACCAGTTGTCCTCTTTCTTTGCTGTCTATTAACTCTAACTTCCTGTTCACTTACAGTTCTAATTCTGTTTGAAAGTTGGCATTCAAAGAAGATTCTTTTAGCATTTACAATATCTCCAACTGAGTAAATATTTCCTGTAATTTTGCTGCTATTGTTAACTGCAACAGAGATGCAGTATAAAGTAGGAATTCGGATGACTAAAATTAATAGACCAGAATAGCATAGACTTAAATTACATGTATACACTTTCTACCTGGGGACTGCACATAACATATTTCTTGCAAGATAACTGATAAAGAATAACTTGACAAAGAACAAACCTGATTTACATTAAATACATTGATATAGAAGTAGATTTTGTTGAAATCGTTTCTATTGTAATATTATGGGAATTGGAGAAGCTAAAAATATATGAGTAGTAAAATCTGATAAATACGTACAAAGAAAGTAGTAAAAGAAACCATTATATGAATTAATAGATTACTATACAGTAATATAGCAGTGATGTATAAATCCGCTCTCTATAAGAATGTTAATCAACCAATAGGAATCTGGCAAAATATCATGATCTTAACCAATGAAAACAGTTGATATTGATCAGTAGAAAAAAATTAATTATGCAACTGGGCTAATCACATAGGTCCTCAAAATAAAAAGACTCGATATTCAAGTAAAGGTAAGTTAGATTTAGGGAAGAAGATTTTACTAAGTAAAAGAAGACTGAACTGAAGTTTCAATGGGATTGAATTCAAAATCTATTTTCAGCACACCAGACTATGAATTATTTCCGAATTTGATCACTGAAATATATAGATGTTTTGTTATTTCATTAGTTCTGTTCTGGTGCCAAGGAGAGCATAATGGAAGATATTTAGTGAAATTCTTTCATTGTTTATGATAAAAATATTCTATTTTCTTGTAAAACTATAGATGTATAATGCACGTATTATATAATGCTATTTGGCAATGACAAACACAGGAGACTTGCATTTGCTTAAAAAAATAATAGAATAATGAGCCATTGAATGTGAAAGGTGATTGTGACAAACAGACAAAATAATCACAAGTTAAGAAAACAACTGAATCATTTCTATATGATTCAAATTGTTATAGGTTCTAAATTTGTCAATACAAGTATGTACGCTTTAAATCATATATTTAAAATGTTGATATAAGCATATTTTGGGACTGGAGTGGGGGACTGGTTGAAGGGAATGTTTATTCCCTTATTCTGGTATTTTCAGTCTATCTGAAACTGATGGGATTGATGTCTTTTATATACATTTGAATTTACCAGTACTCAATACAGAAAACAGTGTAATTATTATAGTGCTGAGATTACTAGTTATAACCAATCAGAGTTTTATGAGTGTTGGGGTTCACGTAACTGATTTTTTGAATTGCAAAGCATACTTATAATGATGATGACATGTGTGGGTGGTCAATGACATTATATAAATCAAGAATATAAAAACGAAATCTCTATGTGCCAGCTGATGTCTTCTACCATAGCCATAGGTTGACCAATACTTTGAGTGAAATTTGAGAGATTGAAACTGAGAGAAGCCCATCATACAAGTGAGTTTATCTATGTTTCCCTTTGTCTGACATGAGTATACTAATTGTAAACAAATTTCACCATCAAGTAAAAATGGTATTATATGTTTGTAATCCTCTGCAAAAGCATGTCTGGCCACTGGGTTGTTCAGTATTTTGAACGGCTAGGGAAAATATATGGACTTATTTGGAATGTAATGTGTATGGATGATAAAAGAAGTGTAAAGTGCTCAAGGTGGATGTAACACTTGGAAGAGGAAGTCTTTATGACAAATTTCTTCAATAAGAATGTAACTGCCTATCATTTATATTTCTATGTGAAATTATTATTATTATGGCCAGGTTCCAACCCAGGCCACAGCAACAAAGTTCACCCGCCACACTTATTACTGCCTTGAGGTCCTGGATATATTCCAGGTCAGTGTCTGAAATCATGTTGTCAATGTAAGTGCGACAACATTTTCCTTTGTTTACGTCACCATGAAGTGGGTTCCACAAGACCAATTTGGATGCTTTCACTTCAGGGTGGCACATGCAGTGACCAGATAGTTGCAACCGTCTTTGCTTGATCTTCTCGTTAACTTTCAGCAGGTCTTCCTAAAGGCATTCGTTTGTCATATGTTGCTGCCATTTCACATGTAGGGCCATGCGTAGCATCCATCCAGCTCGTTTGATAATTTCTTTGCCAGTTTCCATGTTTCACTGCCATATAAAATATATGAAATAGCTTCTCATTTAACAATCACGTATTTAATGAGTGGACACTTGGAGCCAATTGAATCATTAAGTCAAGGTATTCCTGTATGACTGCTATAAAGTCAATTAGATCATTAATATAAAATGAGTGAAGGACAATCTTTTACATATGAATTCAAAGCAAATGTTGGTCTTGAAATCTCAGTAGTAACAATGATGATGTATCTAAGAATTTTAAATGAAAATATAAAGGGTGTTATATTATTTCTTTATCAATAATTCATGTCAAATTGAATACTGTAATAGCAAAGAGTATTTAGATATTTTAAAATTGTGATGCGATATAATATTAAAAATATATACAAAAATATATTGAAATGAAAATATATTTCCAATGAAATATATTTCCAAGAGGAAAATTGCATATGAAAGTTATTAATAAAATATTATTTTCAGCTAATTTGTATGTTAGCACATTAATTGTATTTCCTTTTACAATATTTATACTCCTAATTTAAATAATACTGAGAAATACTATATTTGATGGTATAGGGGAGCATTTTCTCTAAAACATCGCAATTGTGTTTTAGATGTGAAACTAAAGCCTTCTGTAAGCTAATGTCTTCTCTAAGATTCAGTACTCTAATCAAACACCATATTGTAATATTGTTTATTCTAAAATCATCATTAATATTATTGGTACTTAACAAAGGAATTACTAGAGCTATTTTTATTAATATTATTATTATTAGACATTTCAATAAACGTAATTTAATTGCACTAAAAACTTTCTGAATATTCTCTGCTGAAATACAATAGAGCCACTTATATATGCATTTATGCCTTTAAGTCCATTAAATGTAGTAATAACATATAATAAGTGTACAAGAATGTAAAGCACATAATTCATTATTGTAATTTTTTTTCTTTCTTTTTATGTATGGTGGTGGTATTAACTCTGGAACAGAATGCACTATACAGGGTGGTCCGAAAGTCTTGTCACCCCCCCCCCCTACCAAAAAAGTAATGAGAACAATAGATTTCAAATCAAGATCCTTTGTCATGTATGTTAACATTGTGGTTTTAGGAATTCCTAGCTCGGAAGACCGTTTTTGTAGCGACTTCTTGGGTGATCGTAGTACAGATGCCTCCACCTCTGCACATGTGTCCCTCTGCGTTGAGGGTCATCCTTTCCTTGGTTTGCCCTTAATTCATCCTGTAAGAAACAGTTTATGTTTCCATCGCAGTATCGTCCTCTTCGGAGGAGCTGGTTTGCCAAATCTTGCAGTGAAGTTAAAACAATATGTTGGGGTGACAAGACTTTCAGACCACCCTGTACAGTAGACATCATTTTTTTTCTTCTTCTTTTTGCAGTCTTATGTCACTTTGCTGTAACTGCATGTCATCAGATATATTTAGTCAGGTACAATTACTCTCTGTTTTTATGTATATTGAACTAGTTGGAGGAGAACAGGCAACACTATGACTAGTGTTGACCCTTACAGACTGGTAACATTGAAATAGATCAAAACCTGTGATGAAAACACAAGTAGAAAAGGAATTCTAGAGGGCTGCAATTGTGAGGTTATATGATTGGACAAATTGTTTAGTGTGGGGCTGGGATTGAGACATAATAGGAATGACTAGAGAAAGTGACACAGATATATTACATGACCCAGGACAAAGGTGATACACAGCTTTCTAATTCAAACAAGCAGAAACTGTTGTAGATGATAAAGTGTCTCAGCCAGTGATTATAGTGTGCTAATGAATGACTTTTTTGCCAACCAGTCAGTGTGCATGTGTGAGTGAGTTTGTATTTCCTCGTCTACACATGTTCATTCACTGATTGTAAACAATAGCTAAACTAATGGTGTCGTTTGCTTGCAGTCCGTTGCAAAATCATGTCTAGACTTCTTGGCATCTCTTGACATGTTGTGCATTCTTTGTCAACAAAAGGCTCATTCATGTGGTATCATTTATTTCCAGTTCTCTACATAAGCATGTCTGGGCTGTTTGTTGTTCAATAGACTTGTGGAGATAATTACCTCACTTGGAAATAAGTGGGGTTTGGTGTCAGGAAAGGTATCCAGCTGCAGAAAACTCTGCCCAACATATTCTCTCATTTGATCCATGCAAGCATGGAAAAGTCGATGCTAAAACAATGATTCTGATGATGATGAGTTAGATGGTCCTTTTTCAGATGTAGTCTTTGATGTTTATATGTATAAAAAGCAGCAAAAAGTATTTCAATGTAGAACTTAGATGTGCTTTGTGGAGAGTCAGCAACTGAGCAAAACTAAAATATTTTCTTGCTTGATAGAATAGAGAGAGCATAGTCATTGTGTTTTGGTTTTTAAGCAACATTACATACATGTTAGGTTGCCATAGGAGATTATCATTTATAGAAACTTTGAGTGCCTTAGTCATATGTTGTTTATATGCAGGGAAGGATGTGTAATGTAAGACTGTTTACTTCAAATAAGTAGCAATAGTGCTTTAGTGTTGTTAAAGGAGACTACTAAGTTGTCATGTTCCCATTGGAATATGTTTCTGAGTTCTGTTCATTTCTAACAATGAGGTTATATATTGCTAGTAACTTTCAATACAGTCATTTTGTAATAAGTATTCTGTATTCATGCTCTAGATTGATTTGTCACAAATTGATTGATAGCAAATTATATTGATTTACAATGAATAACGATAAAATAAAATGCTATAAACAGAGATATTTATTGCTTGAAAACCAGGCATTTGAAAACATTAGAGTTAGCATACGATGTATGTGGTGTTATTTCTGTTTGAAATATGATATATTTCATGTTTAGGTTTTCATAAAAACATTTCAAAATAATTCTAAAAAAATAAAAGAATAAAAATATTACTTCTCAAAATTTGATCATATTCTCCAATCATTAATAAAACAAAGTTCTAATTATTAAAATGAAACAAAATAAAAATGATCAACCTGAAAAAAAAAAGCATTGTAAAAAAAAGTGTTGTAATAAATATATATATATTTTAATATTATTAATTATTAAGGAGTTCTGTTTAATTTCTGTAAACTTTTAATAATTGCACAGTAAACATGTGCAGAGCTGCAGGCAAACTATTGTTATAAAACTAAGCCAATTATTTAGTTGGTATTGTTTTGTAATATTTATTATAAATTCTGTAAATTTCAACACTGCATGATGGTATTTAGCAAGGACCTCTGCAGAACAGACTTCAGTAACGTCTCTCTGCTTGGGTCAGTATGCTCACCCCTCCACCACTCATCTACAACTTAAATTCTGGTGGCAATGTCCACCAACCATGGAACCCATGCTAAATATGGAATACACAAAAAGATGTGGACTCCTCAAACCAGATTGCAGGCTATTTGTTTAATAGTGGAGTAATTCTGAATAAGAAAGGTCCTTCTGTAGACGACCTCTCTAATGCTAGTGCATAATAAAATCCACCAGCTAATGCTGTAGAGTGGCTGATGACAGAAGTGGCACTCAGCCATAAAAACCATGCAAAACTAAACAAAAATACAGAAACAGAGTTGCCTGATTATCTCTGTTTGTGTGCAACAAATGCCGAGACACTGTGAGCCCCATCCAGCCTATGCCAGCATGGAAGAGCAAGCTTAAAATGGTGGTGGTGGTGGTAGCAGCAGTGGTGCCATGACCTCCACCACCATGGGCAGCAACCTGGTAGAGTTGTTTGAATGTGGGACAGAATTGTAACAAAAGGGTTAAGAAACAACACCTCTGATGTCTACAGTCCCATCCTGCCTATCTGTTTACTCGCACTTCTTCAGTTGCAACAGATTAATCTTCCTACTCTTTCAATAAATTTTAGAGGGAAAGAACAAGAAGAAAATATCTGTAATCATAAATTGTCAACCAAAATGTTCTGCTCATATTTTATAGAATTTCTACTTCTCATGTTTACAAATGTTTTGAGTTATATCACTTGTTTTCTCTATAAAATATTTGCTGTTTGACTCTGCAGAATTTACCATTTTCATTTAGTGAATGTTTAGCTTTCAAGATTTATCAAATTAGTTTCTTTTACAAAAGATATATAATATAAAATCAAATATGAATTTTGCTCATGATCCAGACAAATCTGTTGTTATTTTATGTTCCCAATACCAGATTAAGCAGTTAGGGTTCAATTTATCAAATCAGTTAAATAGTTTTATACACTCTACTCATTAGTTGAATAAGTTACAAACTTAGTTTACTTTATTTAACAATTTTGATACATTAAAAACACCCATGCCGGTGTTTTTAACGTATCACATTAAAGACACATTAAAGACACCCGGTACACTCTGGGGTGGTTGGTGTTAGGAAGGGCATCCAGCCATAGAAATCAAGCCAAAATGGAGTGGAGTCTAGTGCAGCTCCCCGGTTTGCCAGTCTCCAGTCAAATCGTCTAATCCATGCCAGCATGGAAAACAGGTGCTAAATGATGATGATGATGATGATGATGAATAATCCTGTGGTATTGATTTGGTAATTTTTCAAATTATTGTCAGTTTCATTGGTTAATTGTAAAGGAAGAAAAGTTTCAGCTTTGAATTAAATTGGTTGTAAAAAAATATATAAAAGCAAAAAGACAGGATAAGTTCGCAATGTGTGTGTGTGTGTGTACATATATATAACATTTTGTACCTTTTAGGACTTTTGAAAAATTCAAGCTTTCATTAAAAAATTCACAATAAATTTCTGACATTTCCTCATCTATGATTTCACCTTGCCCAATTATCTAATTAGCTTATGTGCAAGAAAACTTCATTAAAAATTCTTGTTTAATTATATATATAGAGGATACATTACATTTAAAAGTGTTATCATGACTAAAATGATTTATTCATTACATCACTTTCTTTAGGCGGTACCTCTAACTATATTCAGTTAGTATTTCACCATAAGAGATTTCATTGACACAGTGATAAAATGATAAAGTTGTAGGATGTAAAAGGGAAATAATTTTGTGGATTTTATATTCAAGAAAGGAACATAGGATTTCTGGAGAGTGGGGGGGGGGGGGAAATCACTTGATAAATCTCTCCCAATAACTTGTACTGGTAGATAGATTTCTTTACTATTTTGTTGATTACTAATCTTAACAGTATTCTGATTAATCTATTCAGTTGTTAAATTCATTTAAAAAAAAGCACATTTGTATTACTAACCTATGCTAGAGAATTGTCAAAGTTTTCATTTATAATTACTCTTCAGCACAATTATACAACATCAAATGTGTATTCCCTAGACTTTGAAGAATAGAATGTCAGTATTTGAAACAGTAGACTTACATCACAGGTTATTTTTAACTGTATGTAGAGAAAAACAAAAGTGGGTTGTTGTTTTTTTATATTTTTATATATCTATATACTTTTCTGTTTAAAATTTCTGACAAAATAGACCTACTCAGTTGCTTTCAAGTGTTGATTATTAAATTCCTTTGCAAAGCTAGCTCCTAATGTAATTCTCAGAACAAAACCATACAAAATTGGGACAAAACAACCAATATCTACTGACTAGTAAATGTAAGATAAAATATGAGAATCTACATGTGTGCAAGTATAAACTTTCCCTAGTAGATCTGAATTTCTTAGTAAGTGCCAGAAGTGAATACAAAAATCAATGAAACAACGAAATCAGAGTTACTAACAATTAACTGTTGGTGGTATTTCATGCTGAACAAGCTTTCTTGAGATTCAAAGTGGCATCAATAACTGACATAAATGACTCTACAAAATCTTCTACTATAGAAAATATGATGCAATCGTGATAGATTATCTTTATAAAGAATTTTATGAAACACTTTGATAGATTATAATATACATATATGGCCTTTTCTTTTGTTTTTGACATTCAACATTGTTTGTGTGCATGTATGTGTATGTGTGTGTGCGCGTGTATATATATATATATATATATATATATGTGTGCACATGTGTGTGTGTATGTGTGCCGGTGACTTGTTAAAAACGCCCATGCCAATGATATGTTAAAAACACCCATGACACTGACGCGTTAAAGGCACCCAGTACACTCTCTGGAGTGGTTGGTGTTAGGAAGGGCATCCAGCCGAAAAAACCAAGCCAAAACAAACTGGAGTCTGGCACACCTTCTTGGCTTGCTAATCTCCAGTTAAATCATCTAACCCATGCCAGCATGGAAAACAGATGCTAAATGATGATGATGATGATGATACATACACACACACATATATGTATATATGTGTACAGATGTATCTTGTAGTAACATCTCCATGCCATCATCAGTTAGGAGAAAATGCAACCACTGTTGTTCTGAAAAAGTTTTAATACTTTTCCTCAACATATTGGTCCAGTTTGACACACTACCAGAATGCCTCACACTTCTGATCCTTCCCAACACTTAACACTGGCACTCCTTCTTCTTCAGCTTCTCTTCACATTATATACACTTGTTAACTAGCTTTTCTTTTAATGCTGTCCTTTTTCTTCCAGTCTTTCCAGGCATGTCTTTCAGCTTTTATGGCTCTATCCATGGCAGTATTTCCCAACCATGTTACTTTTCATCTAGCTGGTACCTTGCTTTAACCACAGATCTGACCTGTAGCTTTTAGCAGGTTATCTCAAAGAAACTACCAGTTGTCCACTGTTATAGGTCCCTATCTCCTCCTCCTCCTTTTCCTCTTGTGTGTTATCTAAAATTATGCCTTACATATATTTAGCAGAAGGATATTTTAGTTTCTATACCTTTGTTCTCCAGACTGTTTCAGGTCATTGAACTCTTATTCTGAAGTCCTAATCAGCAGCCTATGTTGGGTGGTACATTATTCACTAAGTGAAGACTTAATATTGACAAAGATTAATCTATCTTGTTTCCTAATGAGAATAAAATCTATCTGACTTTTATGTTTACCCAGTTGAAAGGGGATTAAGTGGTTTGTTGGGTTCCTGAAGTTTGTTCTGTGGATAGTTTATTTACATTACAGAATTGTAGAAACCTTGAACCCTCTTTATTATAACAGCCATGTCCATAACCACCATGTACTCCAGAGTAGCCATCACTATACGACTTAGTATGTTCATTGAAGTCACCAGCCAAGATAATGATGTTGCTGTCATTTGTCACCAAGGTGGTTCACAAGAGAACCTTATAGAAGCAACACTTTTTCTCTTCAGTTAGTTTCAGTTGGGAGACATAGGTAGAGATGGTAATTGCTATTGCTTTTTCTACTACTAATCTAAGTTTAATTATCCTGTCACATACTCTGGTTACTTTAATTACATCATCTATCCTCTTTCTAGTCACCTACCCAGAAGTTACCAACCCAGAAAAATCTGTACTACTGTTCTTTAGTTGTGAGGAGTCTGGCTGAGACTCCCCTCCGTCTTACCTCTTGCCCACAACACACATCTATTTGCCTCTACTCTAGCATCTCTATAATCTCACTTGATACCTTTCATACCAGCTTTAATAATTGCAACCCAAAGGATTTTTACTTGATAGGAGGAGTACCTCCCATGGTGGAAGGGTTGATGTTTGAAGCCTCTTTCCTGCATCTAAACAGGAATGTGCAATTGCTTAATGGAAGTTGAGGGCCTATTGTACACAACCAGATGTTTACAGCTAACCACCCCACTATTGTGCACAGCCCTATCACAGTGAGTCTTAGCCTTGCATACACAATTAAGGTTTACCATTGAATTGTAGCTTTGTATGAGTTTGGCACTGTTTTACTGACTGGATGCCCTTCCTATCACCAACCACCTCACAGTGTAGACTAAGTGTATTTTCATGCCACCAGTACTAGTAAAGTTGTCTGCCATGACTAAAGTGTCTCTTCCACACTTATACTTTTTATTCAGAGGGGGTGCTTTCTTAAAAGTGTTGCTTTCACTACAGCTTACAGAGTCCACATTTTCCCTGTGTAAGTAATTCAATTGCCATTACTGCTCTCCTTGATGGGTTTCCATCACTAGGGTTTGCAGAGACACTATCTTCTTTTTGAGACTCTTAATCAGGCTCTGATGCTTGGAATTTCAGTTGTAGATACTTAGGGCCTGGAAAAAGGATGAAACTTTTAATTAGTCTTTATTGCTTGAAATCTTAGTTGTAGATCACTGTATATAATTAGTCTGAAAGAAATTTTTTAAAAAAAGGGAGGGGGAGAAACTAGCTGGTAAAGTTTGTATTCGGGGAGAGAGAGGTGTATATATGACATAATGGACTGATCATATGGTAGGGAGGAGAGGAGAGGAGAGGGGAAGAGACACTGTCTTCCATACAATTTTTATTGACCAAATTCATTTACAGCCTAGGTTTATAGTAGAAGACATTTACCCCAAGTGCCATGCTATGGGACTGAACTCAAAACCATATGATTGCTAGACTCCATTCTAATAATTGTTTGAAATGGACTGCATTCACCGTTACCTACTATTAATTACCACAGAAAAAGAAAACTACTGACAAAAGAAAATATTTTAGGTGAAAATAAGACTAGAGTATGTGAAGTACATATTGAATATGTATGGTTCCTGGCTGCAAGTATTGAGTATAAATTAATGATTGACAGTTTCTTTTATTTGATATAATTCTGGTGTTATTATATTAAAGTATCTTTACTTTCTCTAATTTTTCAAGTCTTCAAGTAGGATCCTTCTTAGTGTTAATCAAATCACACTATTTTCATATTCTTTAACATTTTTTCCCCTTCTGAAATTGTCTTTATTCCAGCTATTTTCAGAATGTTTATATGTGTGTGTGTGTGTGTGTGTGTGTGTGTGTGTGTGTGTGTGTGCTATTAAACAGTTTCATATTTTACGTATGCATGTACGCACTCGTCTGTCTATGTTAGTGCATATGAATCTACGTTTGTCTCTTTGGACGCAATCATATATTTTGTTGATGCCTATTTCATTTACAAAATACCTTCTATAGCTTGTATTTCTCAATTTGTCTGTCGGCTCGATGAAATGTCTGTCTGTCTGTATTTCTGTCTGTGTGTCACCTAAAATAGCTCGATAACAGGGAATCTGCTGCCATTTCTTTAACAATCAACAAATGAAGATGGAATAACAGATCTTATCCGGCCTTATTTGAAGAGACAAATCATGGCAAAACTAATAAATGTAATGTAAAGGCTAAATACCTAACCATAAAGATTACCGCCCCCTCCCACACATAAATATATATATATATATGTATGTATATATATATATATATTATATATATATGTATTTAT
>JAOPUL010006720.1:52820665-52831819 GCA_027564515.1 Octopus rubescens | reverse complement strand
TATATATCTATGTGTGTGTGTCCTTGTGTCTGTATTTGTCCCCCACCACCACTTGACAACCAGTGTTGGTTAGTTTACGTCCCCGTTACTTAGCTGTTTGGCAAAAGAGATCGATAGAATAAGTACCAGGCTTGAAACAATAAGTACTGGGGTTGATTCATTCGACTTAAAATTCAAGGTGGTGCCCCAGCATGGCCGCAGTCTGATGGCTGAAACAAGTAAAAGATAGAAGATACATAGGACTACCTTAGCCAATGATATTGCTAGAAAGACATTTTTACAAAATCATCTTTTAATAAAATTGCTTACTCAACCCTGACTTACAATGGTTTTTAATTTAGGCACAAGGCCAGCATTTTGAGGTGTGGGGGAATAGTCAGAACCATCAGCCCCGTTCCTTGACTGGTACTTTATTTTATCAAACCCAAAAGAATGAAAGAAAGTTGATCTAGCAGGATTTGAACCCGGACTGACGAAAATATGTCAATATAATGACACTGTTGCCCATTCCGTCTAATAAATTTTAAAACTTCTCTAAGATTATAAACCTAAGATTTTCTTCTGTCCTGCACAGTTTACAGATTTGAATTTTATTGAAAATGTAAGCCAGATTATTAAATTGGAGAAGTGCAACCATCCAAGAAAAATGTCCCCAAAAATTATTTTTGCCTCGTATGATTGAAAGGATTGCAATGTAGTCAAGAAGCCTTGATTATTAAATTTTTATTATAAACATTTCAGTTGTTTTGTATTCCAATTATGATAATTTAATTATAACACAAATTAAGTTTTCTTTTTAAATCAAGTTTTAACAAGTTCCATTTTTTTTTTTTTTACATTTAGGGTAAATGAACTAAAAGTATTATCATTTAGAGTTGTATGTATATCATGTTCGTTAGAAAATTTAGATGTGTTTTTATTGTTTTTGTTTTGGTATTTTTTTTCTATATTAGGTTAGTTTTTTTTAATGTTATTTGTGTATACACCTGTATCTATATTGATAATGGGGCAAAATGAATTTAGAACAGAATTGTTCGAGATATTAATATATATTTGATCCTATAAAGATTTAAAAATAGAGATTGTATACAATAATACTTATAAAAGGAATTTGTGTGTTTGTTTTTGCTTCTTTTTTTTTTAATATAATATGTGTAATTATATTACTTAATATGCTAGAAACGTATTTAAATACCTCAATATAAACCAGCTGCTTTTCATCTGACCTGAATTTTTTATCCTCTACATGTAAAGAAATTTTGTAGACTGACCAAAATGGAATTCATTTGAAAGCAGTTTTCCTTTTCTTTTATTTCCTTCTGTAATCTAAATTGTGGTTACCATTGTATTCCTGAAATAAAAAATCAATTTTCTGTAAGGCTCAACTTATAAAATGGATTCCAAAATTTTTAGTTATTATGATAATATCTTGGAAGCTATGTGTTTTCCCTCATAACATATGAACAAGTGAAACTTTTTAACAGCTCATCTAAAATACTACTTGACTTAAATATTTTTTTGAAAATGAAGATTTCCTATGGCATTTTGATAAGAAATTTTCCAGTCTTGCTAAGATCAATAAAATAATTTCAGTATTAGGTTTGCATTCATTTTATAGAAGAAATCATTTTTTTCCCCCCCATAGATCATTTCTGTGATGAAGATATTCTTTTCAAAAATTTCATTGAAAGAAAAAATAAATAAATAAATAAAAACACACTGACTAAATTCTTTAAAGATGTTATGGATTACACCAACCATAGAATATAAAAATGACTGAGATAGTTGTATAAAAATCTAATTCTACCAGTTCTTAATATCAGTAGTATTGAAGTAATTTGTTTTCTCTCTGGTAATAGATACTTTGTCATTAAAATATCTAGTTCCTTTTATATGCTGATATTATACATTCAAGAAGAGAAGTCTAGGAGAAATATTGTATCAGCTTGAAGAATAATATTAATCCTTCTAATTCAACCTTACAATTAAAATGTTGTTTATTTAACTTAGATGCAATATATGTGAGGTTGAGAAGTTTGCTTAACTTAAGTGGGATGTGCAGACCTTGTTGCAGTAGGCATCAGATGTTTATATAAACAAAGCCTATGCATGAAAGGTATGGAAGAGACTGAACAGTTGTGTCATTGGTATCAGAATTTGGTTGTTAAAGTCAGCAATGGATGAACATCATTAATTTTGTTTATTTAACTTAGGTGCAAACATGGCCGTGAGGTTGAGAAGTTTGCTTCTCAACCACATGGTTTCAGATTCACTTTCACTGTGTGGCACCTTGGGCAAATGTCTTCTGCTATGGCTGGCCAACCAAAGCCATGTGAGCATATTTGATAGATGGAAACTGTAAGAAGCTTATTGTATACATATGTATATATGTATATGTGTGTGTGTGTTTATATGTAAAAGTGTGTGTGTGTCCTTGTCTTGTTGTAAATGAATATTACTGTTATACGAGCAGTGCCATTCATTTCCAATATTCTGTGAGAACCTGTCTGGTCATGGGGAATATTACCTTGCTTGGAAACAGGTGAGGATTGGTGACAGGAAGGGCATCCAGTTGTAGAAACTCTGCTTCAATAAATTTCATCCAAACCATGCAAGCATGGAAATGGCCACGTCAAAATGATGATGGTGATGATTAACTACATAATTTGACAGTGTATAGATAAAACACTAAAAATTCTCCTTCTGGAATTTCTCTAAAGTTGTCATTAAATTCTAATTCTTGATTACACAGAAAAGAAAAAAACTTCATAAACATCTGCAAATATATTGTGATCTCATACTGTTTCACATTTGTTCTGTAGTGTATATATTTTATTGTAACCAAAAGTATTTCTGTTCTCTTTAGCATATCATTGTTCATTTTCATGTCACTTTTAGATAAATAAAAGTTTCCAAAGATATTCGTGATTAGATTACTAGTTTTTAATTATCAGTTGTTTTCTTAGATGGAATAGATGCAACATTTCTGATATAATCTTCACACTCATTATTAATTGATTTGCTTCCATCTCCAGTGTTCACACACACAAGAAATCCTTTCAGAAACACCTTTTCTCTAGTTAACTGTTATACATGCATATCAAAAATGACAAAGTCAGTTAAGTCAGTTAAGTCAAACTCTATAACCTTCTCAACTAAAGGCCTTTACTGTCAACAAAGACTTTGACTGAATGGCATGAACATTTTTCTAGAAACTTCACACACCATTGACCATTATCCTCATCATCATATTAACATTAGCTCTTAGTACTTTAGTTTAGATGCATCTAAACTAAAATACTATGTAGGCATGTTTACTGCTTGTTCCTAGTTCATGCAGTCTCCCTGCAACTAAATACCTAACCACTCACAAAAATCAGGACTCACCAGCAATACACCAAAATGAGTGGCATGTCACATGGGGTCATTTCAGTAACTTTAAGTATAACTTAAACACTAGTGTACCCTAATGCTCAGTCATTTATGCCTATATTAACGATAATTATCCATTGCTGACTTTAACAACCAAATTCTGATACCAATGACACAACCGTTCAGTCTTTTCCATACCTTTCATGCATAGGCTTTGTTTATATAAGCATCTGATGCCTACTGCAACAAGGTCTGCACATCCCACTTAAATAGTGGTTTAGCAAATCTCTTCCAAGACCACCAAAATGTATCTTAATGGCAACGATTCCACAAGACTTTTTATCTTCTTGCAAACAGAATGCTGTTCATGTTATAATATTCCTCATATATTCTCAGCCAAATAGTCTTTCATAATCTCTTATAGGGACTCTGTATTCTTCACCTAGCCAAGACTACATCACAAAGACTTATATTTTCACCTCTGAACTAGAGAAAACATTTAGCCTAGAACAGTTGATAATCATTTACAAAATCCAAATATGCCCTCCACTGGAGAATCATTCTTCCCAAGAACTTCAAATCATTTGGCACTTCCTTCATGTTAATGTTTCTTTTTTGCCCTCATTTGCTAATCTAAACTAATATAAATAGAAAATGAATTTCTGTCAAGTTCTCATTATCATCAGAACTAGTATAGAGAAAGCTGAAAATGTCATAAACACCATTTTTATTACCATAATAATGAATAATAAATCAAATATTTTAAACTCACTATATCAGTGCATATTTTACCAAAATGTAGATTTACTGACTGATAAGATATTCAAAATTTCATAGGTTACTGTCTTTTTGTTTTTCTTTTATGAATCAAAATTTGCAATATCTGTTGGGTACAGGCATTATGTTAGTAAAGCTTGGAAAATAAATATCTTACAGACAGAAAAGAAATTAGATACATTGAAATATTCACTAGTAGTAAGGAAGAGATGTTTCTTTTATGAAATGTTGTGTTGCATGAAGAAATATGCGTGGATGCATTGGATTGAGTTGTTGAAAAGCAACTTAACAGTTGCTATCAATACAAATGTGTGTGATATTTATAAATATAGCTTACTCTTCCTCTTTTCTTCTCACCTTTTGCTATCAAAAACACAATGCTCGGAACTGAGACATTAATTTTGCTCTCTTTCTTATCAAAACATTAAAACATCAAAATTATTTTGTAGAATTGTCTCTTAGGGTAATAAATTAAAGATAAGTGGTACATATAACTTTTAAATGACAACTTTATATTTTGATAAAAATAAATTTCTGAATTGTTAGAATGATGACAACTCTAACACTTAAAAATATAACCTCTGTGTTTGTTATTTATTTAAAATATTGTTGTTTGGCTCCGGATTAACCCTGATCAAATAGACCTATGATTACAAAGCATTCTGAACATGACTTTTCTGACACAGTGTATCAAGAACCACATTATCCAATGTGTTCTTACCTTTTGTTTAACCGTTTTGTTACCATATTTCTGTTGAAATACACTGCCTTTGTTTAATTAATTTTGAAAATAATAAAGAAAATAGTAAAATAGTTTTTGTCATTATTAAGCTGGTATTTAGAACATAAATTAACATGAAATTTTGATGGAAGGTTTTGACTTAGATTTAAAGTGTTAAAACAGGAAGTTTGTATCATAGAACCAGGGGCAGTTTTGGGTGGGTTGATATGAATAGAGTTGAGATGGTAAAATATGTTCTGAGGGATATTTAGCTGCTTTTTCCTAGCAAGTTGAGCAATTACAGAGAGGGTGGTTTGATTAAAGATTGTGTGTATTTCCTAGATGTATAGATATATTCACAATATTTACATTTGACCTGAAGTGTTTAGAAAACGTTTTAGTGAAACTGATTTAAAGAAATGTTTTATTTGCTTGTAGGATCATATAAAAGAATGCTGTTTAACATGTAGATAGAAAACCTTTTAATAATTGCTCAAAGTAAAATCTATTACCAATCAAAAAGACATGACCTAATATTCTAAGAAGAATTTAGTTTTTATTCCACTAACATCTTAGACGCCCTGATTTGTCTTTAGGCTGTTATTATTTTTTAAGTCAATTCAAAAAACATATCAAAGACTTTTAGCCAAAAAGCATTTGCATATCTTGTACAAACAGACCATATATATTATCTTTTGTATATCTAATTTATATAAAATCACCAGAATCTTCTATTAACCTATCAGCTGCTCATGTGATTTGGATGAAAATTCAGTAAATTAGCAATTTCTTGGTAATGCTGAAGTTGTTTACTCATCAAGAATGGGGATAGGCAACTTCAGTGAACAGTTTAGATGATCAGCAATTTTAGCATAAGATGTAGATGGCCTCAATGATAGAATATGGAGAAAGAAGACATAGAAGCTGAAAGATCCTTAAGCAAGACATAGATTCAAAGAAATATTGATGCATTGGGAAAGAGGAAAAGGATATGGAGACTACTAACATAAAGGACAACTGACAGTTTCTAGGAGATAACTTGCTGCAAGTTATAGTCAAGATCTATGGATAGAGTAAGGTTCTAGCTAGATGAAAGGTGACACAGTAGTGGAATAGTATTGTAGATAGACATAAAATCTAAGAGAAGAGCTTGGAAAGATTGGAAGAAAGTGGGTACAAAGGAACAATATCACCTAACTAGGAGAAAAAGTAGATGTCAAGTACATAACACAAAAAGAAGCTGAAACTAAGAGATTTTGAAATGTTCTTGAATTAAAAGATCAGAGGCATGGGATTAGAGAATCAGAGGATTAGAGAATCAGAGGCATGGAATGTTCTGGATTGCAAAGCAGTGTGTCAGTGTGAATCAGGCTGCTAGGAAAAAGTATGGTGTAATAGCATTGCACTTGCTTTCATTAATGCTAAGAAGAAAAGGGAAATGTTATAACAAGTTTTCTGAATGAGGAGAATGTGTTGGGAGGGAAAGACTACCCCCCAAATAGTGAAATCCACAAAACTTTCAGGTCAAGAGTTGCTTATTATGTAACTTTACAGCTGAAGTAAAATTATATATATTCTTGTGTATTGAGTTCTATTCCTCATATTTGTACCAACAAACGTGTGTGTGTGTGTGCACGCGTGTGTATGTGTGTATTCTCTACCCAATCCTTACAGATGTTGTCTACCTCCTCTTCCCCCTTACACTCTTGTAAACTCCCGTCCACTCACACTCCTAGTTTCTCTGTTCTACTCACCTTGTACCTTGAGGTACCACCTGGACACCTCATCACCACTATTGCTCTCTTCGCAGCTACTACTGATTCACTCTCTTTTATATGCATGTAGCCATGCAGCTCCTCTACAACAAAAACCTGCTTTACCCGCTCCCCCTTCTCTCATACCTTGACCCTCATCTACTAGCATAAAGCCCTCCCCACTTGCCTCAGGTTTTGTAAAATTTCAAGCTGCATAGCAATCTCATTAGTGCCAAAATCATAAGAACAACCGGATGCCCTTTTTAATGCCAACCACAGTCCACACTGTACAGTGGTTGGTATTAAAAGGGGCATCCAGCTGTAGAAACCATACCAAAATAGACTGGAACACAATGCATCTTGGACCCATTGGATCCTGTCAAACCATCCGACACATGCCAGCAGGGAACATAGACATTAAATGGCAATGATGATGATGATATTCATATGTAAACCTGGTAGAAACAATTTTATTCTTATCTTCAAAATGTAAGAAAATGTGTTTCTTCTCTTAATGAACTAAACACAACTTGGTGTAAAGTTATGAAATAATATTCAAAATTGCTCAGTTAATGTGATGAGAATTATGAAAGGTGAGTTATTAACAATGCAATTAGCCTAGTTGGAAATGAAGTTGAAATAAATATTTACCAAGTTCACAAGATCTTGTTCTGGATTGCTTCCATTATAATGTCTTTAGCTCACACCCACCAAATTATTTTATCAAATTATCAGTGTGTCTTTCTTGTCACCTTTTTTAAAGTCTTTGTGTTCTTTCTTTTAATCAGGAATAGGTGTTTGAGTGTATGTGTGTGTTTTATTTTACAGTTTAGCATATCTGCTTATATTTTCTTTTCATTTGTGTATTAGAAGTAACATTTTGCTGAGTGTAATTCAACTTTTGTTTTGTTTAAGCATATATATGAGGATATGGTTTTAAAATATTTAGATATCGTTCTAGGTTTGGTGGTACAATCAGGAAAACAGAACTCAAAATACGAGTTTATATATTTATTATTAATCAGCAGAAGTTACAGTTAATAATAAAAAAAAAAATACATATTCTATAAATTTCGTATACTCCAGTTAACTACACTGCATCTTTTTTTCAGGGGTATGTCCATTCATCAAAAATTTTTAATTCATAATTATACAAAATATGAGATCTGATCTGATATGTGAACCTGTAGTAGATGAAATTAAGGTAGAGAGTTAACCCTTTCACTACCATATTTGACTTTAGTCGAATTTCCAGTATTAAATGTCACAGCACTGACATCTGTTAGTTCTCAAAAAGCCCAACCGAGTACTCAGTGCTAGTTGTTCTAAAAACGAGAATCAACAACCTAACTTAACTGGAACAAAGTTTTTTTGCTGACTGAAGTCGAATACGGCAGTGAAAGGGTTAAATACCTTGGCACTTTTTCACAATAATCCACAATTATCTAAGATATTCAATCATCTCAGGTTTATATCTTTTGTCTTTTCTTTTAGTTGTTTCAGTCAGCATTGGACTGCAGCCATACTTGGGCTCTGCTTTGAAAGGTTTTAGTTGAACAGATCGACTTCAGTACTTACTTTTTTAGGTCTGGTACATATTCTATCCATTTCTTTTGTTGAACCACTAAGTTACAGGGACACAAATAAACCAACACTGGTTGTCAAGCAGTGGGGGGGGGGGACAGGTACAAAGACACACACATAATATACATATATAATGGGCTTCCACACAATTTCCATCTACAAAATTCACTTGCAAGGTTGGCCCAGGATAGTAGAAGTAGAAGACACTTTCCCAATGGGACTGAACCTGAAAGTATGTGGTTGCAAAGTGAACTTCTTTACCACAAAGCCATGTGCATTTGAGTTTCTTTTTTTTTAAATGAGTAAGAGATCCATCATTAATTGTGGGTGATTAGCTTTGAGACAGTCAGCTCACTGCAAATACCAGAATTTGCAATAATAGCCAAGCCATACCATCACAGAAACTAAAACATTCAAGCCATATATGATTTATGTGGTATTGTCTCTTTTAATACAACTTTCATTTTTGGAAAGAATTGATAAAACGTTTCCACTATTTCGATATCAATTTATAGTGAGTAGTTCTACCTAATATGTTTCTGAATCAACAGCTCTACTTTTTTTTTTTTTTTTTGTAATTTCTTCCCTGCTAAGCTAATCGCCATGTTTATAGTTTGGAGTAAATCTGATTTTGTTAGTTAGATATTTGGGAGCTTCCGAGACATTGATCGGTTCAGTAATTCTTGAAAATGTTCCTCTAATCACTCATTTCTCCATCTGAATTATAAGCTTTCTATTTTTATGTTTGATCTTCTGAGGTATTAGCAGGATTGGTTGAGGCTGATATATCTAAAATCACACAGAATCATTCTAGATAAAGAAAAGATCGAGATGTATGTCATCTAATACTATATTTCCAACCATTGATAAGTATATAGAAATAATATATCCATCTTCTGATAGCTTTTAAACATACACTGAAGCCTGTTTGATTATCTCTAGATCTAGCTGCAGAAAAATAAACTACATTTGCATAAAGAATTTCATGTGGTTGTTACTAGGTATAAGGATGATGAAACAAGCTGGTATGATATGTCGGTTTTTTATTTTTACAGAAAACTCAAGTTGAGAAAACAGCTATAAAACAATAAAAGAAACAGTTATTGAAAGTTAGATTGAATAAGAACTGAATCAATGAAATATAGAGATTGACTTTCAGTAAGCAATTTTGTGAGCTATAAAATGCTTGTTAAAGAAAATGACATTGAAATTAAATGATGCGGAAAGAAAGGTCATTTATATCAACATATTAAAAAGTAATCAGCCTCAAGAAGCCTTTACAAATAGAATGGCTACAGAAACAATTTAAAACCTAAGTGTGGATACTACAAATCTAAAAAGGATTTGTAGAAAAATTATATATTTTAAGTGCTTCAATTCCTCGAATAATTTGTGTTGTCATACATAGACATAATTACTTTTCTTTTAATTGCCATAAGAGCCTTAACTGTTTTGTTTGTTTGTTTTTTTTTTATTTATTATCTGGAAAGTATTGATTTGAAACATACGAATTCTACTCATTTAAGAACCTTAGTTACCATTATCTATTATTTGCAGCTTTGCAAGAAAGAAGAAATGAGTGAAAATGTTTTATTGATACAATGTTATAGCAGACATATCAAAACAGATAGCTCGAGTTAGAAATAGGAGGTTGTTGTGGAGCCACTTTTGGAAATAACTCCAAGTAACATCTTAAATCAGATCAAATCTTGACATATATTCAATATTACATTGATAGTATGCATCTTTCAGTGGAGATATAAATATTTACTAGTTCTGTACATAAGGGACTGATTTACTCTCAGTTGGTCAATTGCTGTTCTTCAAATTTTAAAATTTCCATGAGGTTTTTTGGGGGTTTTTCTGTTATTTATACACTTTGCTACATAAAGGATTAACTGACTAAGAGATAATCTGATAATGTCACTAATATTTTTAAAACTAATGTTTAATAATAACTACTTAAAACTAATATTTTAAAGGTGTTTTAGCTTTACCAAATTTATACTTCTACACACTGTAAATGTGGTTGGCAGTAGGAAGGGCATTCAGCTGTAGAAACCAAGCCAAACCAGACGGGAGCATGGTGTTAGCCCCCAGCTTGCCAGCTCCAATCCAACTGTCCAACCCAGGCTTGCATGGAAAAATGGACGTTAAAGGATGATGATGATGATGTGGAAGACTATTATACATATATATATATATATACATACATATACAAGGTATAAATAATGGTCATACATATATATTAATAACTTTATTGCAGTAAAACTGATTTATAGCCGTTTCCAGTAGTCATTGTAGATTTGTTATTAAATATTTCACTCAATCGATCCATGAGCGGTTGAGGAAAATATAACGATCTAAATTTTGACTGCTTTATATATATATATATATATATAGAGAGAGAGAGAGAGAGAGACCAACTTGTTTGCTTTTGAAATGGATGTCATTCAGCATGGCATTCAGTTCCTGTGGGTTGTGTGCCATCAATATTGTATCATCAGCAAAGATCAGATGTGAGAGGCACTCATCATTGATGTCAACTCCTCTTTCCTTCCAGTTGATCTTGTTTATTATCGTGTCCTGGAGACAGGCTGTAAAGAGTTTTGGTGAGATGTTGTCACCTTGTCTTGTTTCTCTTTCTAATTTGATCTTATTGCTATCTCGATGTAATTTCACAGTTGAAGTAGCATCATTGTACAGGTCTCATAGCATGGTGATGTATGCAGAGTCAACTCCTTTGTGATACAGAAAAAAATGGAGAGGATCATGCTGGGCATCACACTGTGGGACAGAATGATAAACACTTGGATCCGCCAACAAACAGGAGTCACTGATATCAATGCAGCCATCAAGAAATCAAAATACAGATGGGCAGGACATGTGGCCAGACAGCAAGATAACAGGTGGACCATCAGGATAACAGAGTGGACACCTCGTGAA
>JAOPUL010006720.1:52800127-52807794 GCA_027564515.1 Octopus rubescens | reverse complement strand
GTGTATATCATATTATATTAGTGAAATTTAATCAATCAGTAAGTTGTAACATCTAAGAGATTTCTCCCATCCTTTCTCACTGAAGTTCCATCTTTACTTCAATAAAGTGAAAAACTTTTAAAAAAACCACCAACATGGCTGACTAATCAAACGAAAATGTCAATGAAACCTCTTAATCTGTGTTCAAAGAAACAATAAACACTTTGCTCTTCATGGAACAAACATAATTCATGTTAAAGAAGAAAAATATATGAAGGATTAATTGCCAAACAAGGGAACTGGAGATATATATAAACATGATGATGGGGGGTGGTAGTGACGATGATGAAGAAGGTTCGTGGTGGTGGTGGTGAGGAGCAGTGATTATGATGATGGTGGTGGTGATGATGATGATAGTCGTGGTAAGATTGGTGATAATGTTGGTTATGGTTATGATGACAGTGGTGGTGATGTTGATGACTGTAATGTTTGCTATGATGATGATGATGATGATGATAGTCATGATGACGATTACAGCAATGGCGATGATGATTATTATTATTATTATCATCATTTTGGAGGTTGCGAGCTGGCAGAATTGTTATTGCGTGGAGAAAAATGCTTAGTGGCATTTTTTCCGACTTTATGTTCTGAGTTCAAATGCCGCCGGGGTTGACTTTGCCTTTCATCCTTCTGGGGTCAATAAAGTGAGTACCAGTTACGAACTAAGGCCGATAAAATCCACTACGCCCCTCCCCAAAATTCCTGGCCTTCATGCCCAGTATAGAAAGGAATATTATACTCGTTAGTAAGGCAGCAAGCTGGCTGAACCGTAAGCACTCCAAGCAAAATGCTTAGTGGCATTTTGTCCGTCCTTATTTTCTGAGTTCAAATTCTGCCACGGTCGACTTTGCATTTCATCCTTTCGGAGTTGATAAATTAAGTACCAGTTGAGCACTGGGGGTCAATGTAATTGATTTGCCCTTCCTTTGAAATTGGTGGCTTTGTCCCAAAATTTGAAACCAATATTATACTCTTTAATAAGGCAACAAGCTGGCAGAATTGTTAGCATGCTAGGCAAAATGTTAAGCAGCATTTCGTCTGTCTTTACATTCTGAGTTCAAATTCTGCTGAGGCCAACTTTGCCTTTCATCATTTCGGGGTCAATAAAATAAGTACCAATTGATGTAATTGACCTAACCCCTTCCCCAAACTTGCTGGCCTTGTACCAAAATTTAAAACCAATATTATGCTCTTTAGTAAGACTAACAGGCTCTGATAGGCAAATGTACACCCATTGTATAGGAGAAAATGTCACTCAAACTAAATCCAAAACTTAAGCATGGTTTGGAGTTGTGTGTCTGGATTGGAGATTGGTTTCATATGTCCAGTCAAAGGCATCATTATGTTCATGTGTCTACACACACACACACACATATCTTCTTTTCTCTAGCATTCAGACTGCATATAACCTGGTAGTTGAAAGTGGGTGATTTACCCATTTTTTTTCTTGCAGTTATGTGCTAAAAAAATTTACTTCTATAAATGTTTATAGTCAAGATACCATCTCCTTAAAAAAAATTTAAAAAAAAAAAAAAGCGTTTCTAATACTAGAAAAAAAAAAGATTTTGAAATGTAGTTGCAGAAACCTGGTTGAACAAAAAGGTTGTATAATCCATTTAGAGATAACATTGAAACAGATAAGCTTCCATAATTTTATTTTATACAAGCAAAAACACACATATGGTTTATTATTAAACAGGTAGTTGTTTCATAAAGAGTCAATAAAAATGCTGAAAAATTATAAAGTAAATAATTTTCTGCTAAGCTTCAGTAAATTTATTTCTGTTTCTTGTTGAAGCCTGTATTTCAAAATAATCAGCCATAGCAAGATACAATAGGGTGATCAGTGTGGAAAGAGAATTTACTGTAACTAATTCAAGAGAGTCTTCATTGGCATTGAGATGCTGACTGCATGAAAACTATTATTCAATAACCTTATATAATAATAACTCTAATAATTTCATTGTCTTAGATTGGGTTTGAAATTATGAGTCATTATTATGGTTTGCTGCTCATATATTCATTAATATACAATAATAATGTTGATGGTCTAATCAACTTTCATTGCTCTATAAATAGATCTTAACTATAGAAATACTACAGTTTATTTCTGCATATTGCAATATACAGCATGTTGGTATAAATATATGCTCCTATACCACTTCAAGCAGCCATTAACTGAAAAGCATTGCATTATGCTGTTTCCCCATTAGCTTTTGTAAGGGCCTCCAATAACATCGATTTAGTTGAGTGGTCTTTGTCCTCTATTAGGGTGCAAAAGTCTCCAAAATATGACATTTGATATGGCCTGGTATTCAGCCTGGTGGCTGTGGCCAGCAAAACTCTTATTGAGTAACAATAGTAGAGATAGGTGGAATGGGTCCATATCTCTTTTAGGGTCTTGAACACACGTTTTGAACTGCCATAAAAAGCCTGTTATATGTGCTATCTTAGTCTCAAGTATTTACCACTATAATCCTTCAATAACAACACTATTACATAGTCCACATATAACTACTCCCCCTATCATCCACCATACTTTTATATCCTATTAACCGCCATATTCTTAAATACCTAGTTTCCATTAACACCCCTATTTGTACTTAATGCTAATAATTTAGAACATATACAATTACTATGTAACGTTTCAATTCTCACACAAAAGCTTATTATATTTGCCATTTTGAGAAATTGAGAAAAAAATCTTTAATTGTCCAGATATCGCTCACCTCTGATTATTGGCTACTTTCAATCATCACTATCATCATGGACAACATTTTATTTCGAGCTTTATTTTGTTTTCTTTATCATCTTCTTAAATTATTTATCATTTTCTGCCATTTTTTTAAAAGTCTATCAAATTTCTGTTGTACTTTTATTGGTATTCTGCCAACATCCTCTGATTTCAATGTATCTAAAAATAACCTTGTTGCCACAAAGATATCTGTTAAATTTTCTAAAAAAATTTTATTGTATCACTCCTAGGAATAATATTAGCATTTCTATCTGATTGATTCTAAAACCATTGTTAGAAATCAATTGATAATCCTTGTTTCGAGAGCTGGCAACTAGTTACTGCCAGTATGCTTTTGACAGAACTTTGAACTTTAATCCTTTCAGTTTGGATCCCCAATAAAATTCTATCATAAAAGCTTTGCAATGTTAATTTTTCCTATGATTGATTTTATTCAGTAGCTTTACTAATTCTCCTATTTTTGCAACAGCCCGTTCGATATAGAATTTCAAAATTCTCTTATATGTTATTAAATATTAGATTAAAAATAATATGTTTGAAAGATATCGCTTTTATTTTTAAACAAAATATTTTTGAAAGCAGTATATGTAATATCAGCATAAAAATATCTCATAGGAATGGACTAAGATTACTGTTGCTTGTTAAGTGAATAAAGTTGAATAACATTTCAGCTATATATTTTATCAACCCTATATATTTGACTATCCCAACATAAATCTTCATAATACTCAAACTGCATCTTAATTATGTATACCATTTACTTTTATTATGTATATATAACTTTTACTATATTAATTTGTTGACACAATTTAATTTTGTTAAAGTTATATAATCCATAATTTCATCATGAATCAAATCTCTACAAAATGTTGGCTATTGTCCAATTCTGTTGCTATGCTGCACAGAAGTTAGGTTAAATTATGCATTTAACTTGTTGCTGTGTGTCAGAAGTTAGGATATGGGGACAAACTTTTACCCTAATCTTTACTAGAAATTATAAGTGGGAAGTTCTTTATCTTTTGCCATTTTTCTTTCTAAATACCAGCATATCAAACATTTTAATCGCTTTCATGTTGCTATGGATCAACTGAGTTTAGAAACTGGACATAAAATCTTAGCTATCTATATCTGTAGTCGTCTTTCGTTAGCTTCAGCTTTCTTATATTAAGTTTATGCTAAAATCTCTCTCTTTCTCTCTCTCTCTCTCTCTCAACACCTGATGCCTCTCTGGTTTTTAGCTGCTTTCTAAGCTTGACTAAACTCAGTCAATCCTTCAGATTTACATTGCACATCCTGCAGATTATAGTAATCTGATTCCAGTTCAGCCTTAACAAGTCTTTTGTTGTATAATTTCACTATGGTAAGATAATATATTATAGCATCAAATGCATGATTCTTGACTCATGCAATTGTTCTAAATACTGAGAATTTTTTTTTGTTTTTGTTTTTTTTGGGGATTTTTAAAAATAAAATGTAGGTTTTTCTTTTATTCTACATCACATGACATCAGTTAAAAGGTGTCTCCTTCCAACACTAATTAGGTTACACGCTAGATAACAAATCAGCTATTACAATTCATTATCTTAATCCTGATAAAACATACACACACACACATTAATAAGCATGTGTGTGCACATACTGTGTTTGTATTTGGTTCATTAAAATTGTTCACTCATAGCAAATAAACTCATTGCATTCAATTTTGCTGTGCAAAACAAATATAAGCTTTATCAAAGGTAAATTTAAAAATAAACTTAACACTTTTATCTTGAGTCCTGCTTTACAAAAAAACTATCAGCTAAGAATGATTCACTTTTACTTCAAAGTGTTCCATTTTCATAGTGTACTCCAAAGAAGACAATGCTGCTGTGTTTAGCATAAGCCAAAAATATGACATATCTGTTCCATACATTAACGTCTAGTCATATTACATCTACCCCAAATCTCCAACTGGTTTCTTTCATTATTTACTAAGCTGTTCGTAAAAATATGTGCTGCTGTTTATAGAGGTTTCATAAAACAACATTGGCTGTGTAGTTAAGAAGCTTGCTTTACAACCATGTGGATTTGGGTTCAATCTAACTGTGTGGCACCTTAAATAAGTGTCTTATACTGTAGCCCCAGGCCAACCAATGCCTTGGAAGTGAATTTGGTAGATGCAAACTGTGTGGAAGCCCATCATGTGTGTGTGTGTCCTCCCTCCACCACTTAACAATCAGTGTAAGTTTGGTTACATCCCCATAACTTAGCAGGTGGCAAAAGAGGTTGATAGAATAAGTAGCAGACTTAAAAATAAGTACTGAGATCGATTTGTTCAACTAAACCCTTCAAGGTAGTGCCCCAGCATGGCCACAATCCAATGACTGAAATAAGTAAAAGATAAAAAGATTCCATTCCATAATGATATACAAAAATCCTACATTAATCAATTTAACTAATTAGCCAGCAAAAAACAACCCACGGTTTGAGTAACAGTTAATATTATTACATTATTTTATAGTTTTATTGTCACATTCCTCATTATCATCGTTTAATATTTATTTTCTGTGCTGGCATGGGTTGGATGGCTCATTATAGTTTGAGTTCTTATTCAGAGTTACTACTCTCCTAGAGGATCATGTCTCACTCGTATGTTTCATTTTTGGTTTGGTTTCTATGGTTGGATGCTGCTCTTCCTATCATCTACGACTCTACAGTGTATACAGGATGCAGTTTATTATAGCACTAGCTCTAGAAAGTGGTTGTCATGTTCTCAAAATAGTCTTAACTCATTCACCAACCATTTTACTAAGTGTACTGGATGCATTTTATTCTAGCACCAGCACTAGTGAGGTTGCCTTGTACCTTGTAAGATAAAAGAGTTCTTGCTACTCTATTTGTTCACTCAAAGCAATATGACCAAGAAGATGAACAGCAGAGAGATTGCTAACAGAAGAACCAGAATAGGTGGGTGAATGGAGCAAAGGTATGATGGTAGAAATAGTGATTGAGATGAGAGGGTGGTAGACGGGAAAGAGAGTGATGGATAGTTATTGAGGCAGACAGTGGAAGTCAATAACAAATAAATTGAGGAGAGGGGGTAATGACTGGCAGTATAGAAAGGGTGATTATAGTGTGTAATGGGCAAGAAACAGAGAGTGATAAGGATGATGGTAGGGTGGCCTGTACTTCTTTATACAGCTGTCATCCTCCATATGCATCACATGCCCATATCAACTCAGTGTTTTCTCTTGCACACTCTATTTCATTCCTTTTAAATGCAGTTTTTCTCTCAGCTTGTTTGTACTTTGTTGTTCATGCACATTAACATTTACACATCCAGTGAAGCATACTCACTTTATTTTCTACTCTTTATAAACCCTCTGCATTTAGGCCCACATCCCACTAACATGCAGTAAAACTAAACTATACAAATATCATTTCAGTTATGTTATTAAAGAAAAAAAACGAAGCTCCTCTCTTTTATTAAATCTTCTTCATAAAAATTATTTGCAGCTTTTGATTTTAAGATTATTGGATTGTCAGAACTCCATAAAAAAGATGGTGACAGAATAATGATATTCTCCAACGTCATTCTTTTACTCAGATTTACCAAAACTCTTTGTTCCCTCTAAATTTATTATTTCAAAATTCTTTGTCATTGAAATAATATCATTATTAATTATTATTTTTTTAAATCATCATTTTCTGTTTATTTTCTACATACAGAATGTACTGTCTTTTTTTCTGGCTGGACTTATTGTTACACTTCTACTCCAATTTCTAATTCTATTAGATTAATATTTTACCTGTTTATCCTCTTTGGGACAATCTTTTGTAGAGAAACAACCAGACAATATTTCTGTTATTCCTTATATTGTTACAAAGAGATGAAAGGCAAAGTCAATATCTGTGGGATTTGAACTTAGAATGTAGAAAAGTGGAACCAAATACTGCAAAGCATTTAGTCTCACTTCTTCTATTTCTTATGTCTTACCACCATTCCATATTTTGTTAAATTGACAACTAGAAGTTGAATCTATGATTTTTTAAAATTATTTATTCATAACATTTACTCTTTTACTATATAACTTCTATGTCTGACTTCAAAGAATTCTGGCAGTAACTATGTTATTGCTTATTTGAACCTACTTTAGACTACCTAAGATTAACAATTTGTTCTGTTCTTGAAATATTGCATAAAACGTTCCATGAAGCTACATTAACAATTTTTTCCAAATCTACAATATTGTTTTTTTAAATATAAATGCTCAAATATTTTAATTCAAACCATTTATGTATGTATTCTATTTACTTCCAGTAATATTTTCCTTGGTGAAACATTCTCCAGTTATATCAGTGTCCATAATGATAGCACACAGCTTTGTCGAGACATAGCAGTAAAGGTCAGTATACTTTACAGTAAAAATCTTTTCTTTTTTTGTAATATATTATCTTTTAACAATAGTTTAAGTGCAGCAAAATGAAAAAAATTGTAATAATTCCAAATTCATAAACAATTTGGTCTAAATTTTCACAACAGTGAAAATAATGCAATGCTGATTTGGTTGTTGTCTTATTATGACTGTAATTTTGTTTAAATTATGTTAATTTTTATCTCTTCAGCTCTACAATTTTGGTGAATAGCATCTGCCTTCAGATCTCTTAGTTAAGACAGGAAGTTTCATTTTCTAGCTTTCAACTGCTTTTATTTCAGATTCTCTTTCAGCATACATATGAAATAGATCAGGGCTTTGTCAAGTATATGGCCTGTGGTGTATATGTCTGCATAGGATTTCCTCATCCAATTTGAGCTTTAATTAGAAACCTTTCAATTCTCTTAGTTCACATTGACTGAATATATTGTTGTTGTTTTTTTTGGGGGGGGGTG
>JAOPUL010006720.1:52749963-52762227 GCA_027564515.1 Octopus rubescens | reverse complement strand
CTTGCCAGTTTCCAGTCAAAACTGTCTAACCCATGCCTGCATGTAAAAACAGACGTTAAAGGAGGAGGAGGAGGAGGATGTTAATGTTTTGTTTGTTTGTTTTTTTACTTGTTTCAGTCATATATATATATATATATATATATATAGGTCACAGTCCAATGACTGAAACAGATAAAAGATAGTGTTTATTTATGTATGTGTATTCACACACGTGTACATATATATATATATACACGTATTAATTACATTCTCTGTTTACAAATATATTTCACTGTAGGAGCAGAAATTGAAACGTGAAGAGGAGATCCAGGCATTGAATGAAGAATTAACTGAACATCGTTCAAAGGCTGAACAAACTGATATAGAAATGAAAAAATTCGTTGCTGGAAAGCAAAAAATGATGGAAGAAATTGAGTTAAACAAAAGGAAAAATACCGAGAAAGAAGAAAAATACCACGTGAAGAAAAGAACACTTGATTTATTGCCAGATGCTGAAAACAACATAAAAATGTTGAAGGTAGGGCCGCTAGAGTTACCTCCCTTGATTTATCTTTTCACTTTTTAGTTAATGCACGGTAAATGAATAAATAGTAGAGGCACGTGGCATAGTGGTTAGAGTAGTGGACTCATGATCGTAAGATTGTGGTTTCAATTCCTGGACTAGGCGACGCGTTGTGTTCTTGAGCAAAACACTTCATTTCACATTCCACTCAACTGGGAAAGAAGGAGTAATCATGTGATGGACCGGCATCCCATACAGGAGGGGAATATACCATCATCATCATCATCATCCTTTAACGTCTGTTTTCCATGCTGGCATGGGTTGGACGGTTTGACCGGAGCTGGCAAGCCGGAGGGGGCTGCACCATGTTCCAGTCTGATTTGGTTTGGTTTCTACAGCTGGATGCCCTTCCTAATGCTAACCACATTACAGTGTGTCAGTGTGGGCTTGGTGCTTTTAACGTGCCACCAAAGAAACCAGGAAACCAACCTCATGAATCTAGATGACTCCGGAAGGAGCTTTAAAGAAATAAAAAACAAATAAAGAAAAAGAAAATCTCTGTTCTATAGTGTATATATGCATTATACCCAGTAACGTAACTGGGGTGGAGTTTGGGGTGAGGAGGTGGTCCCCTTGGGCGATGCTTTTATTGGGGTGGCCTGAAAATTCAGTGTATGCCCCTGGTGGCATATACTCTAGCTACACTACTGTCAGGGCCATACTATTAAATCATTTCTGCATTATTCTTATTTGTTTTATATTTTCTACCCTGTTTATATACGAAAGATATGTGGCCTGGTGGTTTGGGTGCTGCACTCCCAATCATAAGATTGTGGTTTCAGTTTCTGGACTGGGTGCTGTGTTGTGTCCTTGAACAAAACACTTCATTTCACGTTGTTCCACTTCACTCAGCTGTAAATGAGTTCTGCCAATATCTAGGAAGTTAACCCTGCAATGGCCCAACGTCCTGTTCATTAGAGTATTTTAATCTCAGTCACTTATACGCCATGGAAACCAGGTTAATCTCTGTCCTTATGAGTCCTAGGGTTGACAATTGCAGGTCCTACTGGCTCTCTGCTTTTACAATGACGAGGGTTCCAGTTGATCTGATCAGTGGAACAGCCTGGTCGTTAAATTAATGTGCAAGTGGCTGAGCACGGCACAGACATGCACACCCTTAATGTAGTTCTCAGGAAGATTCAACATGACACAAAATGTGCCAAGGCTGGCTCTTTGAATTACAGGTACAACTCACTTTTGCCAGCTGAGTGGACTGAGGCAACGTGAAATAAAGTGTCTTGCTCAAGGACATGATGCACTGCCAGGAATTGAACTCATAACCTTTCAACCGTGAACCGAATACCTTAACCTCTAAACCACGTTCCTTCACTCCAATTGCAAGTCCTTCATACAAAAACCTGTGCCATTACTCCTGTGCACTTGCTTGACCTGCTAGAAATAGCAGCTAAAACATGTTGTTGTTCCATGTATAACCCTGTGCTAATCGTTGGAAATATTTCATGCTACATCCATGCTTTAGCTCAGCCCAACTTTCCTTGTCTTCCCATCATTGAATATCAATCTTGTTTAAAGAATCTTTAAATATAAAAAAAAATCCAGTGTAAATATATTATCAAAATAGTTGTTGTTGAGCAGTCATTAGACTAGATTTCTACAATTGTTTGTTCTTTTTATTGCCTGTTACTTTACAATATGTGTGTTTGTGTTTTAAGTGCATTTTCTTATGGCTAAAGAGGTTGACAAGTATTTAGGATAGGATAAAGATCCTTTCTGATTAATATAGATTCATAGGGCCAGTTTCTGTGGCGTATATATTTCCTCCTGGTTGGGACACCGGTCTATTGCAGGAATACTCATTTTTATTTACCAGCTGAGTAGACTGGAGCAACAGGAAATGAAGTGTTTTGCACAAGAACACAATGCATCGCCCAGTCCAGGAATCGAAACGACAATCTTACGATCATGAGTCCAACACCCTAACCACTAAGCCACATGCCTCCATTTGATAAGTATTTGGTAAGACAGGACGAAATGGACTTCACAACCTTGGATTTTTATACAGAATCCATTTACCAATTCCATTCACAGGGCATTTGTTAGCCCAAGGCTGCAGTAGAAGACACTTGCTTAAGGGGTGCCACATAAGGAGACAGAATTTTGAGACCATGGGGTTATAAAGTAAACCCTTCATCCATACAGTCATACCTGCACCTTTAATTTGAATTTTTTCAGTCATTAGACTGCGGCCATGCTGGGGCACCACCTTGAAGAATTTGTAGTCGAATAAATTGACCACAGTACTTATTTTTTTCTTTTAAACCTGGTAATTATTCTATTGGTCTCTTTTGCTGAACCGCTAAGTTACGAGGATGTAAACACACCAACACCGTTTGCCAAGTGGTGGTGGGGGACAATAACAGACACAAAAACACACACACACACACACACATACACACACACAAGGTTTTGGTCAGCCCAAGAATGTAGTAGAAAACACTTGCCCAAGGTGCCACACAGTGGGGACTGAACCCAGAACCATGTGGTTGGATAGCAAACTTCTTACAACACAGCCACGTCAGCACTATAAAAAATACTGCTAAGCATTTTGTCTGACGCGCTGTCATTTCTGCCAGCTCGACATGATACCAATGTATTATTTTAAAAAATATTTTTTCTAATTATTGAAAATTATTAATTGTGTTTGTAAATTAATTAATTAATTTCTTTATTTTCAAATCCAGTCGGTCGTTGACAACAGTGCTCAACGATTGGTTAGCTTGGCCACCCAATGGGAGTCACACAGAGTACCACTTATTGAGGAGTACCGCACACTGAAAGAACTCAGTTCTTTGAGAGAGGTAAGGATGTCTATGTCAGTTATTAGTCCGTGGCCATGCTGGGGCTCTAGTCCTTCATATTGAAATGTTTTTCAGTCTGGTACTTGTTTTGCTGATCTCTATTTATCAAATGTCTACGTTCTTTTGATGCTAAGGGATACAACCTGACACCCTGTTTTACACAGGATACACGTACATGTGTTTCCAGTGTAAAACTGCATTGGGTTGCTTCCCTTTGTGATAATGTGTGTGTGTGTGTGTGTGTGTGTGTGTTTGCATATATATATAAATATATATATATGCATACATACATACATACATACATACATACATACATACATACATACATACATCTATATATATATATATGGATACATCCTCACATACATACATATCTCTCTCTCTTTCTCTCTCTATCATCATCATCATTTAGCATTCATTTTCCATGCTGGCATGGGTTAGACGGTTTGACTGGAGACTGGCAAGTCGTTTGGCTTGATTTCTATGGCTGGATGCCCTTCCTAACACCAACCACTTCAGAGAGTGTACAAGGTATTTTTAACGAGTCACTAGCACAGGTTCTTTTTAACGTGTTACTGGCACAGGAGTTTTTAACGTGTCACCGGCATCCTATGCCAGTATGGAAAACGGACGTTAAACGATGATATATATATACATATATATATATACCAACCCATGCCTGCATGGAAAAACAGACGTTAAATGATGATGATGATGATGATATATATATAAAGATAATAGAAGCAAAATATATTCTATAGATATTGGTTAAAAACTGTATTAAATCATTTGCCAAACAAATACAATTCTGAAATTAGTTAACTTTGTAATTTCTAATCTAAATGTTTCTGAATTCTTTGCTGGAAAAAAAAAAATATATATATATATATATATATATATCTTAAGAGGATTTACAGTGCCTGGGCATGATTTATGATTAGTATAATACACCTAATAATAATACAGTATGCGAGTAAAGCATAGACTCATCCAAAATGAACTATATTTCTGTAGCTTGTTGTCAAAATATTTTTATTTTTATTTAATTTCTATTTTAATCTATAACTCTAAAAAAAATAAAATTTTGAAATGTTACCATCTTTGTCACTTTATGCCCACTTTTCCATGCTTGCATGGGTCTGAAGTAGATTTGCCATTGAAGTAGATTATCCATGGCCTGGTGATCTTTCTGTCATCCACCCTCACTTCTTTCTGAACAAGTTAATGTTTCCCCATGGCTGGACATGTTTACATGGAAGACTGGAAATGAGGGACTTTGCTTGTATGACAGTGACATTCGTTTACAACATTTTACGATGTCAAGACATGGAGACCCAAACACTCACACACATACATACATGCACATACACACACATACATGCACACACATATATACACACACACACACAATAGGCTTCTTTCTGTTTCCATCTACTAAATCCACTCACATATCTCTGATTGGCCTGGGGCTATAGTAGACACCAGCCCAAGGTGCTGCATAGTGGAACTGAACCGAAGACCACATGGTTGGGAAGTGACCTTCTTAGTCACACAGCAATGCCTAGTGTTCATTAAATTAGATGATAAATATTTTGTATTGAAGGTGAGTTCTGGAATGAAAATTCACATCACTTGGGTGGTAGACTTACTCCGATGCTTAGATTAATATCACCACCCAGCATCATGGATGCATTTAGTGGAGTACACTCTGTTGCAAGCAGTTGGGCCAGATATCATCATCATCATCATCATTTAACATCCCTTTTTCCATGCTGGCATGGGTTGGATGGTTCAACAAGAACAGATGAGCCAGAGTGCTCCACCAGGTTCTATGTCTGCTTTGGCATGGTTTCTACAGCTGGATATCCTTCCTAACGCCAACCACTGAACAAAGTTTATAAAGATGGTAGATATGTTTAATGTGCTATGTTAAATGCACAATAGTACTTTTTTCTGTGTCTTTCTTGGTTCTGACTTCAGACCCACTTGGAATCAACTTTGTCTTTCGTTTTTTTTTCAGTGTTAATAAATTAAGTACCAGTAATATACTGGTCTCTATGCTATTAACTATATCCATCCTCTACATAGCAATACTATTTTTGTGTAGACCAAATGTTATATTATGGTATAAACATGTGCTGGTGCCACGTAAAAAGCACCCACTACATTCTGTAAAGTGGTTGGCATTAGAAAAGGCATCCATCCAAAGAAACCATGCCAAAGTAGACATTAGCACATAGCACAGTCTTCTGGCATGCCAGCATGGAAAATGAACATCAAAGGGTCATGATGATGATGATGATGATGATGATGATTGGGATAATGTAAGCTAACAGAAGTTTCTAAACAAAAAATTATTTTACGAGCACATTAAAAACACTCATGCCGGTGATACGTTAAAGGCACTCTTGCTGGGGACATGTTAAAGGCACCTGGTACACTCTCTGGTGTTAGGAAGGGCATCCAGCCGTAGAAACCAAGCCAAAATGAACTGGAGTCTGGTGCAGCTCTCTGGCTTGCCAGTCTCCAGTCAAATCCTCTAACCCATGCCAGCATGGAAACCAGATGCTAAATGAGGATGATGACTTGAAAATACTTATTTGCAACAAAATAAGGAAAATTATTTTACTGAACTAATGTTGTTTTGAGTTTTATAGAATGTTTTCCTTCCTTTTTTTGCTATATTTAAATAATCATGTTTACAAAATATAAATACATTGATAGAACTGTTATTTTTGAAAAATATCAAGAGTTACGGACAAAAATTATTTAAATGGAAAATATCTTTCTTTAACAGATTTTAGAATCCATTCAGAAAATAGAATAGCGTTTTCCACTCTTATGAACTTTTCAACCAAGAAATCAAGAAATAACTATAATGGCAACTGATAAATAATAATAATAATAATAATAATCTCTTCATTACTTTGTATGAGAGTAGCACTTATGGTTACTGCTGCTGCTACTGCTAGAGTTTGGCAGAAACTTAGCACTGTGTGCATGCTAGCAGAACAGCACCAAATGCTTTCTTATAGAAATCTAAAATATTCCATTTAATTTCAATACTGAAAGCTAAATGAATCTTAATCTCATAGTTTAAGATAGAGATTTTGTTTACATCTGTTTTTCCAGATTAGAATATCATCATCATCATCAATTAATGTCTGTTTTCCAAGCTGGCATGGGTTGGATAGTTTGACAGGATCCAGTGAGCCACAGGGTTGCATCGTGCTCCAATGTCAGCTTTGATATGGTTTCTACAGCAAGATGACCTTCCTAATGCCAACCACTTTACAGTGTGTACTGGGTGCTTTTTTTTTTTTTGTACCACCAACACTAATGAGGTCACCAAATAACTTGCATGATTAATTACATTCCAATCATGACCATCCCCTCTTTGTAAGAGTATCCAAGGTTACATGATCCAGTGCATCCTATTTTTTTAAGGATGTAATTTGGGTGAGATTCGGCTGCTATATCTAGCAGGTTGAGTAACCATGTAGTGGCCTCCTTGCTGACCCATACTGGAGGAGTCGTTTTTACTGCTGGATGCTCTTCCAGCCATTAAACCATCAAATGGGAGTGGGAGTTGTTTTGACAATCAGACATACTGTGCCATGTAGAGTTTCATAACTTGCACAGATACACTATACAACAGCTGTAGTAAGGTTTGAACTCATGTCCATTTGAACTCACCTTGGGAATTAAACAAATAAAGACCCGTAGAGCTTGTAAAACTGATTTTGTTTAAGATCAGCTATTGGTAGATTTTGGTTTAGATCAATGATTCTCAATTTGGGTCTACATGACCCTTGGGGGGGGGGCACGTGACCCTTGGAGGTCCACATAAGATTTTGTTGTTAAAATTTATGTGCTATACATCAGTTATACACAAAATATTTTAACAGTTTTTTATACAATTTCTTATAATATTTAATTATAAAAATATAATGGGATTTTTTTTAACATCGAATGGCTATGAGGTTCCAACTGAGTAAAATAGGAATCAAAGGGGTCCATGAGTGAAAAATGGTTGAGAACCATTGGTTTAGATAATAGATAATTAAGTTAACTGTATTAATACAAATAAATGCACTACAAAAATATAAAGCACAATTCATTTGTAAACCATAGAACGTCATTAATAATTACTTAGAATGAAAATAGATTAGCTGAAAAATATTCAACTATAGTGACATATTTGAAAAATTGTAGTTTGAAAGAAAAAGAAAAAAATAAGCATTAAAAAACATGATAGTAGAAATGAATATGTTAGTGAGCTGTTGTTCATGTGTACCAAAGTTCAAAGGGTTTAACCCTATAGCACTTAAACCGGCCAAAATATTCTATTTGTTTTATGTTCAAACTGGCCAAATACAGTCTCTTACACCTAACCTACAATGTCATACTAAAAGTAAGCAATCCCATAATCGAAATCTCAAAGCTACAAGATAATGAATGATTAATTCAAAACAATATGAACAAATAAGTATCACATTTGACAAACTAATCTGAATGCTAAAGGGTTAAATAGGTAAATTAAACTGAGGTTTCTAACTGTTACTACAGCTAATTATCTATTATTATAAACACTAACAATCATAATCTTAGTAATAAGAGAAAATAGAATAAGCTATAGTGAAGGCCTTGTAACATATATAAAATCATGCATCTTGTAAGTATATAGATAGCTTAAATAATACTAAACAATTAGTAAGGTACTACAACACACAAGAGATTGAGCATTTAAAGTAAAAACCAACAATACAAAACACATAATAAACATACCACCCCAACCTCACCAAACATCCTACAAGGTTACATACCACAATTACAACACACTAGAACACTCCCAAACAACATCATGGGGGAACTTCATTACACCAAACATCCTGGTACAGCATCAATACATAACACAAGTTGTTGTGGAGAAGCATCACATATCCTAAACAATCCACACTAACACATTCCACTAATTAATCCAACTACAATAACACTTTGCCATAAATCTCTTTCTGCTTCACATGCCTAACCATTACAAATACATGGCTGAGTATTCCCTGAATCTCCTCTTTCCCCCGTCCATCATGAAAACATTCACAAAAAGAACAGTAGAACCAGTTCCTCTAAGAGATTGGATTAAGACTCACAGAACTCAACTCTTAAATTCTCCAACATAGACATTGCACTATGTATATTCAACAGAATCATTGTAGGTGTTTTCAAAAGCATGTCATTTGAGGCAGCATTAAAAAAATACAACATGAAAAATTAACCTGAAAAAAACTTGGGACAACCTCAAACATAATACACCAACAATGATGCATTACAGAAATAAAATCAAGCAACTAAACAAAGAAAAGCAAACTGGCAAACATTTGCATCCAACATAAACCACAAAACAAGCAATAAAAACTGTACAAAGTAATTAGTGGCATCAACAACCACAAAGGCCTCATCGCATCACATGTCACAATAACAACTTCAAGTAACATACTCATGCTCCAACAACAAATATTTTTCCAAAATCAGCCATCAAAAGAATGCATATAGAAAATAGAAATTTCAGATATGTGCCTTCTACCTACATCACAATTTTTGCCTCTTCCTTCTATCAGATATCAGAAAAACAAAAGGGAAATCCAAAATCTCAACAACATTGCAACCTAACAAAATCACTATTATACAACCAAAGAAAATATTGCACTTACAAACATTTTCAACTCTTCAAATCAATACAGCCAAAATACCCAGAATCTGGAAAGTGGACAACTCAAAACAATTTTAAAGCTCAGTAAAAAGTCAATCAAAACATTATCACATTACCCTCATATGCATACCCTAAAAAATTCTAGACAAATTCATTCTTAACATCTCCAACCCACATTACCCTCATATGCATACCCTAAAAAATTCTAGACAAATTCGTTCTTAACATCTCCAGCCCACATATTTCTTTCTCCAACACACAATATGGATTCAGACACTCCAACCACCACCACCACTACCTAAACCTTACACAAAAATACTAATGGTTTGAACAACAACAACAAAAAAAAAACCCACCCAGCTAGACTATCCTAATTACTGTTAACATCAGCAAAGCTTTTGGCTCCATTCCCCATTAACTACTTATAAGCAAAATACTTAACACCTCCTTAAGAAACAAAAGAAAGTGCTGACTAGCAAGCTGTCTCTCAGCTTGCCAAGACTATGTAGTATACAAGATCTGTCCAAAACAAAAATAAAACTTTAAAAAAAATAAAATTACTGTTTTAATTACAATTTAATCAGATTTGTCTTATCCAAAATAGTTCCTTGCACAGTTGATACAACTCTCCCACTATTTTTCCCAGCTTCGGAATGCCTCCCAAATTGTATTTTCATCGGTAGTGCACAGTTCTAATAGTGAATTTCCTTTGATCTCTTCTATCGTCTGAAATTAGTAACCATTCGGGGCAAATTTCAAATTCATGAACCAAAATTGTTTGCAGGGACAAAATCCAGAGAATAGGGCAGCTGGGAGGGAATTGAGAGTTGTCTTGTACTTTACCAAAATGTCACAAACAAGGAGTGATGCATGAGAAGATGTAGTGCTGCAGCATCCAAGGTTTGTCTGCCCATACTTCAGGTCTCTCCTTTGCACACGACTTCTTTCAAATGTTTCATGATGTCCAAATAAAACTCATTACTGTTCATTTGTCCATGTGGAACAAACTCATGTGAATGGCCCCTTTCCAATCAAAAATGATCAACAACATCACTTTCTCATTTGAGCAACTTCAGTGTCCGCTTTTTTAAAAATTATTATTATTCAGTGACAATGATCCAACTACCCTTTTGTTCAACACTGTAATCACCCCTTGATTCATCACTAGTTATATCACTTTCAGAACATTTTCATCGGCATTCAAACAACTTCTGACTGATTATGACTAAATGCTCTTTTTCTTCAGCTCTCAACATTCCCAAATTTTTTTTTTTAAATCTTGTGGCATAAAATGTTACAAACACTTCTTTAGAAATGTCACGGATAGTCATTGGATAATTTTTACAGATTATCGTGTCAGTGACACATTAAAAACATGTTAAAGGCACCTGCTACACTCTCTGGAGTGGTTGGTGTTAAGAAGGACATCCAGCCATAGAAACCAAGCCAAAACGGACTGGAGTCTGGTACAGCTCCCCGATTTTCCCATCTCCAGTCAAACCGTCTAACCCATGCCAGCATGGAAAACAGGCATTAAATAATGATGATGATAGGAAACATTTTCACAATTTGATTGCTATAGGTTTTCTTCACAGGTTATCCAAATTTGGGATTGTCTTCAGTAGATATTCTTCCCAATTTGAAATGCTGTTATCACTTGTGACATTTGTACACAGTTCAAGCTGTCCCCTTCATATGCTAACTGCAACATTAGAAAAGTCATTCATAAAAGTTATTTTCCCAATTTGAAACAAAATTTCACACAAACACAGCTCATCCAAATCCTTCACTATCTATTTTGCAACAAATCACCAAGCCTACTACATCTAGATCAGTATTTCTCAGCCATTTTTTGCCTATGGGACCCCTTTGATTCCTATTTTACTCTACTGAATCCTCATACCCATTCAATATTTTTTTTAAATCCTATTATATTTTTATAATTAAATATTATTTGGAATTGTATAAAAAAAATTGTTAAAATATTTTGTGTATTGTAGAAGTATAACCTGTTTATTGCAGATAAACTTTAACAACAAAATCTTATATGGACCCCACCCCAGGGTCATGTGGACCCGAGTTGAAAACCACTGATCTAGATCATCCCACCTCATCAGTCATCGATCAACCTGTTAGCTTACGTAGATAAAAGACTGATTTGGTTTATTAGAGTTTAAGTCAAGGTTCACTGAAATACAACACTGCACCAGATTGTGGTTGATTCATTGTTTTGAAAGTACAACAAAACATTTAGAATTTTCAATTCCTAGAGTGGAGTACCACAATAATTTGTTCTTTCACTCATTCTTTTTAACACCCTAAACCCACATGACCTGCACAAAGCATCCACATAAGCAGATAAAATTACAGTGACATCCTTAGACCATTGCTCAGACAAATGCAAAACTAGTCTAATTTTATGTCAATCACCTAGAAACTAAGCTTCAAAACAACAGACTTGCCAAACCCATCATTTCCTTTCTTGCTTGCAACACTAGAGAACATTATATACAACCAACCATCACACTCAACACCCACAAGACAAAAATACTAAGAATTACATACAAATACTTGTACAACATGTAACAGCACATGTTCAGGATATACTACAGAAAGCAAATGGATACACATGTGCATAGGCACCATATTTGGCAAACAGAAATAATTCTATATGGTTACTCAACCTGTTAGAAATAGCAACCAAAACTCTCTTAAAACACAATCTGCTATCTTAAAACAGAAAGACCAACCATTCACATTGGACAGTGTGGATGGACCGTCTCAGCTGGAACACTTTTGACCATAAACCTGCTTAATCAGAGATGACCTGTGGCTAAATAAACAGCAATAGATATATACAACAGTGGAAAGAGTGCAACATATCTAGATTGTAATGCTACACCGCATACTATTAACTGCTGTTATGTTAATATATATTATGGACCTTAACTAAGCCCATTACTACTCATGGCATGTTTGAAACAATGAATTTCTGGATCACACATTGTTGTTTGACTAACTACCTACATGACATAAATCTACTTCATCAGGACTGACATACAATTAAACAACTGCACGATATTTTCTTAATTTGCTATAATAATAATAATAATAATGGTTTCTGATTTAGGCACAAGGCCAGCCATTTCGGGGGAGGGGTGTAATCGATTACA
>JAOPUL010006720.1:52668970-52680991 GCA_027564515.1 Octopus rubescens | reverse complement strand
ATATATACACACACACACGCGCACATACATATACCTATATACATATATACATACATTGCATATATATATATGTATATATATATATATATAGTATATATAAAATTTGCCTCCTCACGTAGTATATAGAAATTCTTATTGTGGAATTTGTATATTTTTTTTCAAAGGCATTATCTGTATTCTTCCCTCTTGAGAGAGAAGGAAAAATACTGCAGATATGACATAGATAGGTTTTTGAAAGGCAGGAACTGAAGTCATTTTATCTTCTATCAATGGCAGCTGTGCTGGAGAAACTTGTGTCATTTGGTACAAACGGGTGATATTATTAGATTTTAAAAGAATCGGTCTACATATTGTTTGGGAGAAGTTCTATTAACAATTCCTTTGTTTGTTTTACGTGTTGTTTTAAAGGCAAGAATATATCTTACACTGAAAGAAATAATTCTAGACAACGATACGTTAATAATTCAATTCCCTTATTGAGTTAATCAATGAAAGCTAAATTCATTTCAATCATTTCTTTTCTTTGTGATTTATGCTTGTTTTTATTCATATCTTTGATTATTTAGACTTTGCTTTACGAAGATTCTCAAAGAAAAATAACCCCCAAAAATACAATTATATTGATATTGGTTTTGATAATGTATTTTTCAATTGACTCCTCAGTAAATGAATATAAATCATTAAACAATAACTTTATTTTGTGTCAGTAAAACGTGTTTGAATAAAACCATAACTCATTAAGAAGGATTAGAGTAGGCAAGAGTTCATACGGTCTAAACAGAACTAAAAATGCATTGCCGAGTAAAAACCATATCGAAAAAAGACGCAAGTTTATTGCTACTTGGCCTGTCTTCATATACATTTACCTGTGTAGGTGATGCAAATAACTATACATATAATGTTGATCAATTTCCTGTAAACAACGGTCGAATATTCTAGATTTTCTAATGTAAAGGTAGATATGCTTGATACGAAAAAGCAAAATTAAGCGTAGATCATGTCGTGTTGACCAGAACCTGTGATACAGCTACAAATTATATTACAGCTGTAATTGCGTATCGTTTGCAGATTATAAAACCAGTATATTACCTCGTTATTTTTTCAGACAACCAAAGATATATTCTTTAGTGAGCAAAGATAATATCAGATATAATATAATTATCACCGTTTATTCAATCTGAATGTAATATTACATTTTACTATGTGGAATTGAAGAATATATTTCAAATGGAGAGAGTCTCGTGATAGAAATGATGTTCACTTCCATAATTTGGTGTCGTCAGAAGCGAAGGCGATAAATGTTTTTTTTTTGTCTTTGAACCTGGGTATTCAACAGATATTAATGAATATTACAACAGTAGCAGAGGAATCATGTTTTATAGCTTCAAGTCAGCAGTGAAATCAGTGCCGACGGCCATTTGATATGCAATAAAGAATGATGGGCAGACAGGTGGGAAGAATTTTGACACTGATAGTCTTACACATATTCTTCATATAAGTGTTTCTGCTAACTGTAACCAAATCACCGGTGGTGGCGTTAATCTCAATAATGCCACAGTTAATTTTACGCTCCCAAGATCATCATAATAAGAATTGAATATCAGAACGGAAAGAGCCGAAGAATTACTTCACGTTACGTGGCTCAAACATCTTACAGTTGCATTAAACCATCGCTTGGATTGGTAAATATTTTCCTGACAACAAGAGGAAAAATAGCAAAATACACTTCAGCTGATTCAACTGAGAGGAGATAGAGTTCGAACAAATTCCGGGAGATATTTTATTCGAAGCTCTGAAGAAATATGAAGGCACGAATTAGTAAAACTAGCAATAAAATGGATTAAAGCATATGAGAAATATTATAGTAATATTACGCAAGTCTGACAAAAATATGAACATAATTTAAGATACTTAATGTTGCGAGTTTGCAGAAAGGTAAGCACCTCGGGGAATCTTCTTAACTGCGTTTCCGTCCTATTCAACCTAACACGTTCAGATGTTGCCGAGATCGACGTTGCCTTTCATCCAATTGACGTCGATAAAATAAAGTACCAGTTGCATACTGGACTCGATGGTATCCTCTAGCACCTCTCTACCAAAATATCAGTACAAATATTTATTGAAGATGATTATTTTAAATATCTATATGTATTATAATTGAAATTGGTGTGGAATATATACATATAGATATTTGTATATATATATATAGTGTTTACATTAAGAGAAATATATGTCTGTGAACATACTAGTTATTTGCGCTTGCGTAAATGTGTGTCAGAAATTCTATAAGTGCCATTTACATTAACCCAACCGTAATCTACTACCAACTATTAATGTTTTGATGTATGTATTTGGCTGTGAAATAATTAAATATTTTTCAGTAAATATTAGAATCTTTTGAACGTAGTGTGATGATTTAACATTTGAGTGCCTAATGAGCGGTTAGCAGTGGAATGGCCAGACAAAATACAATTAGATGATACCAAATATAAGAAATATTCCATTCTATACTGGGCACGAAGGCCTGGAATATTGGGGGAGGGGGAGTAGTCGATTTTATCGACCCGGCTCGTAACCGGTACTCACTTTATCAACCCTGTAGGGATGAAAGGCAAAGTCGACCCCAGTGGCATTTGAACTCAGAACGTAAAGTCGGAAGAGTTGCCGCTAAGCATTTCTCCCGGCGTGCTAACGATTCTGCCAGCTCACTGCTTTATATTCAATTATAATATTGATCCGGTCATAGCGGCGAACATACTAGGTTGAACGGCATTACTAAACATCATTCTGGTTGGTTAGATTTTGGTGCAATATTGTTTTCTAACAATTGCATTAATCTCACCAGAAAAAGCAATCAGAGTTCAGTATTGGCATCACGTGTCGTTCTGCAGTCAAGAACCAGAGACATGCTTGTTGAGCCAACTGTCTCCTATAAATAGTCATGCCGTGTGTCTTCAAACAAGTCATTCCTTCTTGGCTCCCACAGCACCACACATGCGTGTATTACGTACAGTCATTCCATCTCAGCTCCACCTGTCACCTCGTGTGTTTAATTCCATTTGCTTCCAACATGCGTACACTCGCATACTTTCTACATTTTGCCTACACACATGCAAACTTGCTACGCTGAAAACAACTCTGTTCAACCATAACAGAAACCATCTAATGTAAATTTATCATCATTTTATTGCAACCACTATGTCACATACTATGGTTATCTTCTTGATTTGCACCTCATGAGTAATATAAATAAATGTTGCTTGATACAACAGAGCCGTGGGTCTTTATTATTATTATTTAATGTGAACCTAGGCAAGGGGGCCAGGCAGCCGATAATTACATCGGTTCGCCCGGTGAGGTAGCCAAAAGTTACAGCTTGAAGAAACTACGACATACAAGCAACACATCAAAACATTGGGTTATCTTCAACCTGGAAACCAGGTCCAAATACTTGCAGTAGGCTGCACTAAAGGCATCTAAGTGCCAGGTGGGAATATTAAACTGATACAACTGCTTTCCGACAGTTACCAATGTAGAGCTGTTGGTCCTCAACAATTTTGGATTTCGGAAACTTCTTGTCCCATTTCATAAAACATTCGGCCATCAGTGTGTTATGTGTAAATAAACTCTGAACTGAAAGATATATCTCGCCATTTCTAAACACCTTTAACATTACTACCGTATGTTATTTGAAGTCTATGACAGACAGCATACTTTGTAAATTTTAATGAAATTTATGAGTTTATTTCTGACTATTTTCTTTTTATTTTGTTCTAATGTTACGATTTGTATTCAGAACATTTTGTCGACTTAGCAACAGTTAGTGCAAAATTTCAAGTCACCCTGGGAATTTGGGATTTAAAAACTGCAAACCCCGAACAATTAGAACAACTATCGTACCAAAGGGACTGGGTCCTTCCTTAGAACAAGATATGTGAGACGAGAAATGTCCTGGGCTTTAACTTTTTAGTAAAAGAAACGTTTCTACAGACTAATCACGGAATAGATACAGTACATTATAGAATTTCCATCTTTAACAAGAGCAACAACGAAGGAAAACAAAACATGTAAATATAAGGATAAATTATTTAAAAAGAAACAAAAACATGTTTGGATATGATTAAACGAACGGAAACAACTTAGTTACATAAGGATTAGTTATCATTAACAAAAATATCACAATACTAAAACGAGTATTATTGGTGTGTGAGTTATCGCTGGTTGTTTAAAGGGCAGTAGGACAATTAAACAAAGTTTCAACTTACGTTTCCTCTACATCAGACAAGTTGTGTTGTCTAGCAAGCGCCATTTTGAAACATACCGAAGATACACCGTATTTCTGCTGAAATACTTTCTATAATTGGTCATCACTATGCTAGTGTTTACAGTGTTATCCAATGAAAACATGTTTTATAAAATATCTGTCTGCTTCAATAACAACAGGCAGACGATAAGTTGCGCCATGGTGACGATAGGAATAATTCATCGGGTGAAAATCAGTTAGTTGAACTACTTTCTTAACTTTTCTCACGCGTATAATTTTTTTTGTAAACTCAAAACATGTTTCTTTTATGGTTTCGTATTTAGTTTTTTTAAAAACTTGTGTAATACCAAAAATAATCTTTTGACGTTTCATAACAACTTTAATAAGCCTGACTCGAGCAGAATAAACATAATTAAATCTTCTTCTTCCTTGCGTTTGTCCCGCATTATATCGCAGGGTCCGCCGATGAATAAACATAATTAAATAAAAAATAGTACTCATAATTCTGATTTAAGCACCCCATATAACCCCTCATAACTTTTTTATTTTTTGAATTTTTCAAAAAGTTTAAAAAATTCTTTTAATCCCGTCATATACAATTTCCACTCTTTCTCGAATTACACGCAGAAAGTCGTGAGTTCGATCCTCGCCAGAACCTGTGACTTATTTTTTTTTTAGGCGCAGGTGTGGCTGTGTGGTAAGAAGCTTGCTTCTCAACCACATGGTTCCGGGTTCAGTCTCACTGCGTGGTACCTTGGGCAAGTGTCTTCTCATATAGCCTCGGGCCAACCAAAGCCTTGTGAGTGGATTTGGTAGACGGAAACTGAACAGAAGCCCGTTGTATATATATATATATATATATATATATGTGTGTGTGTGTGTGTCTGTGTTTATGCCCCCACCATCGCTTGACAACCGGTGTTGGTTAGTTTACGTCCCCGTAATATAGCGGTTCGGCAAAAGAAATTGATAGAGGATCGAATGAATCGATAAATCCAAGGTGGTGCCCCAGCATGGCCGCAGTATGATGACTGAAACAAGTAAAAGATTTTTAAAAAAGATAAAAATAGTGGGTAAAATAAAAATTACAATAGAGAGCGTTCGAGTGTTACGCTAGAAAGATACCACGAATGGCACTCGGTCGGCACTGAAACGAATATCTTAACTTTTCTTTTCAAAGGAATTTATTTTATTACAACGTCACGAGCTGGAAGAAATGGTTCACTGACAGGTCCCGATAGTTAAGGATTTTGTTCTGTTCGGCTGCGGAAGCAGTGACCCTCCATTTACCGCAGCATCCAGGATGTGGGAGGGAGAAAAGGAGTCACAGACTGTGGTGTCCCATATCAGGCACCTATCTCTTACCCAGGGATAAAGGGTAAGACCATCAGGCCTCTTCCCATCACTTCTGGATAATCCCACCGGCTCCAGAACTGAGGGGATATTAACCCGAGCCAGGTTAATGATTAAGTTTAGCTCGGTGTGACGAGCGAAACGACCAGCATTTAGGCAGCACGACAAACTGTAAAGGCGTGTGAAGTTGAGGGGCCTACCACTGCGACATCTCAGGACTCCACAGACTTCGGCTCCCACTCTGAGTGCAATGGAGATGCAGAGCTCATCCAGACTGAGTAGACCACCAATACTGGCCACAAGCAGAGCATCAATCCAATCCCCCAACAATTTCGCACGTGCAGAAACTATCCCCAAAAAGTGCGCTCCAGGGTTAGTTTCTATCTTCACAAAACTCTCCAAGGATCTATCCTAAGCTCATGAAACACGCTACAGCGTGTCCTATCAGCACCACTTCCAAAAGAGCAACCTCTCTAACTTAGCCAATTATTGATTAATTGCCCTCACTTCCAACATTTCGTTCATAAACTTTATTTCCTTTCTCTCCCTCCTACAAGTAAGGCTTTCCGCACTGCTAACTTACATTTATGCGTCATTCACATGTGGATACTCGCCTTAACGTACTTACGTGAATGTAATATTCTTGTACATGCACAAGTCCAGCAACAATCGTGAAAGGAAACAAAGAAACATGTGTGAAAATAGTTATGTCCCACAAGCTCTTCTTATGCTTTTTTTCTTGCAGACACCAGCTTACACAATTTCAAACTGATTATCAACTGCATTAATCTCATTAGATTAGGAGGGTCTGGGAAGATAATGGGCGCTGCACCTTCTCCGCTAATATTTTGTTTTAATATTCAACTGCATTATATGGGTGCGAATCACGAACGTTAGATGCTGAAAGTAAGAAAATTTCATGACTTTTGAAAGGAAATGTAGAAAGATATTTTTCCATTTCATATACTGAACATCGAAGTAAGAAAAGGAACTAAATTGTTGAGTATGCCGAGAAGCACAAATTTTGGTAAGGCAACATGACATCATAACACTTCGCTTTTAGAGAATATAGAAATGTATGAAGAAAAATCCCGGTAAAAGAAATATAGGGAATCAACAAAGGGGGTTACTGAACAAGATCAATGAATAAATTGGGAGAAGGTTGAAAACACAAGGTCAATTGATGACCGGGAAAGACGGCGGGGTTGCTTGCATCTACAACCATCTTAAGCTACGAGTGTTGGTGATCCACAGATGGATATGTAATTTGACTACGAGAGATTGAACAGCAATTTGAGTGAAAGAGTTGCTGCAGGTGGTAGTAAGCTTGACTAGATGTTTTACTAAATTCATTTGAGTGCCTCACATTTTGAAGTTCAAATCCCGCTGAAATGTGCTTTACTGTTCATTCTTTTAGCGTTGATGAAGTAAATATCTAACATTATATTGCAGGTTTAGTAGACCATACTTCTATCCCCCACATAGTTTTGTACCTAGTAAAAAAAAAATCGTTATTATTGGTCACCAATATATCTCAGATATTCCTCCATCTTGGAGAATAGCAGGAAAATAACCTAAGAGTATACTCAGTTCATTGAACTATTCCTACACATTTCAATTTATTAAACACCAACCAGTACAATATTGCGTAATGCCTTTCTTAGTATTCCGATATTGAGGAGGAAACAAGTGTCACTGAACTGAAGCAAATTCTAATTAAAGCACCCCCCCCCCCTACTTCATACACTTAAATCCCTTTGGAAAAGCCTATCTCATTTTTTATTTCTCTACCTTTTGGTTTATGTCAATACCAAACCACGAACTGGCAGAATCGTCGGGTGCTAGATTCACTACCTTGTGTTACTCTGTCCTGATTTCAATTCCCGCCCAGATTAATTTTGATTTTCGTCATTTCAGGTCGAGAAAAAAAAAGTATCAGTCAATAACTAGGATCGATTTAATCGATTGTTTCCTCGACCAAAATGTGAGCTCTGGTGCCAATGTTAGAAATCAATAACAGAGGAGCAAGATAGGATGGATTATTGACCAGTAATTCAATGACAGTGAAGAATTTTAAGATCGATATTTTTCAGTATTTCACTCTAATTTTCATCGAGTTAGTAAATAGAACATTATATATTCTAAAACTATCACGAGTAGCGTCGAATAAATTATTTTAAAAATAACAATTTCTAGTTGTCACTGAGATTTGAAGCCCCTTTTTATTTCTTTTAATTTTAAGAATAAAGGATAGATTAATTTAAGAAAGTTAAATAAAAAGTTTCCTGGTTGCTTGTAATATATTTTGAATGAATATATCTTAAATTACGCAGAAGCTGAAAATAAGCTAAGAAAATATATTAAACGCTGTAATTTCCGGTGACGTCACTTCCGCCTATAAACAATCACCATTTTGCCGGCAATCCGTTTGCACAAATATTGTGCCCAACCATGGCTGGTACAACGGTTGCCGATTGTAAACTCAATACAAAAGTCATTCAAGTTACAAATGTAGCACCTGGAGCAATTAAAGAACAAATGAAAACCTTGTTTTCCTTTCTTGGAAGGATCGAGGAAGTTCGCATGTACCCATCAGAGTAAGTTCATTTAAGATCGTGTTGTTTGCCATTTGTGTCTTTGTTAAGATTTAAGCTATTTGCATAGTAAACCAGCTTGTTTTAAGATTTAAGCAAAAAAAAAAATTAAATGATATATTTATCACATTTTCTTGATTATTTTATACTATTGTTAATTAACATCAAATTCGTCACCAGATCCTTATATATGTATATAATAAAATTAATTCTGTGTATAGATAATGAAGTCCTGCAAATTACTTTAAATGTACTATAAAAGTTTAGGTATTAAATTCTTAACCATTTTAAAGTGTTTTCCCGTCGGCGAACAAATATTATACAAATTTTACGTTCGAAACCTTGACCTTATTGTGTGATAAGTTCCGCATAGCCAACTGAAGTAAATGACAAATGTTTAGTTTAGAAAGAATTACAAATGAAGTTTATGTTAAAAGATGTGAAGAGTTTTCAATATACTCAATTGATATTTCTTCACTTGCAGTCTTGAATGTATCAAATTTTTAAACAGGTGAGTATGCAATTTATTCACTTGCAAACTGGAAAACACCGAAGAAAATATCATTTAGTCTCTATCATTTAATACTATAAAAATAATTGAATTTTTTTAGTCTTTCTCTGTAAATGATGGTAAATGTGTAGTTTCTGTCTTGTGAATCTATAGTCCCAGATAGTATAAGGCAACAGGACGTATCTTTCATAGTCCGACTGCTTGCATCGAGTAGTTTGTCATGTAGCTGTCAGCATGTAGAGGGCGATCTGCTTTAAAATTCGCTGCTACTTTGCAGATACTGGGATTCCTATCATTTAAACATAAGTGCTTTGATGTTTTATATTTTTGACACCGAAAGTAAACTTTACATTCTCAACTCGCGACGCCAGGCATTTTTTTGTCTTTTTCAAACTGATAATTTCATCAACATATTCTTCATATATGAAAAGAGACCTACCTGACCCATGAATGTCTTTAGCAGAATTCATTCTGTTGCAAGCGTTCAAATCAGACTCGCAGTTTCCTCCCTGCCCACGTTTTACCTACAAATGTGCAGGTTGCTCACAAATTGCATAATTTCATCAGTCTGGGAGAGCTTGCAAAGGTCATGGCTATTGCCCCTCCCCCTGGATCTCCGTTCATAACATGTTACCACAAGAGTCCATTATTGTAAACATTGCGTAAAATTTAATGGCTTGTCCATGTGACGATGATTCTTGTCTTTCGATTCTGATAATTTCTAGTTATTTTGAAGACAGCCAGTAACTACTTTTTATGAGATCTTAATTAGGAGAAAGATAGCTGGATAAAATTAGTTGGTTAATCTTGCATTTGAATAAGTCAAAGGGTAAATTACTCACAGACGCCATCCGCGTGACAGACAATAGTTAAGTCGGTGTTAACATTTAATGTTTGGAGCTTCACTTACATCACTATTTTGACAAGTACGATGAAGAAGAAGAGATCTAATAAGACTGAAATATGTCCTAAATTATCTCCAGTACTTAACGAAATGATTGAAGTAGCATTAATCTTAGTATATAGGCATGACATAATTATTTTTAGTTTTTGATGCTCACTGTATTGAATATTTAACACTAAATTAACTTTAGCCAGAAACAAGCATGAGAGAGAGTTATTAGCGTTTAGCATGGGACTTAAAAGGTGAAACACTGGCTGTAATGAGAAGATAAGCAAATTTCAGTGTTATGTTTAGTTATATTGAGTTTCTAGAATTATAAAACAGATTTCATGACTTGTCCATGTTCTGCTATTTGACGATGATTCTAGTCTTTCGATTCTGATAATTTCTAGTTATTTCGACGACTATAACAGAAGCAGATTTCAGTGTTATGTTAGTTATATTGAGTTTCTAGAATCAGTTGTAGTAGTAGAAGAAATAGGCAAACTTTGGTGGTAGTTGTAAAGTATTGGTGACCTATTAGTCAGATGGCTTTTTCTTAGATACAGCCTAGAATGTATGCGTAATGCATACACTTAGAGTGCAAATAAATCGTTCTTAAAGGGGTATTTGAATCTTTGATGCAGTTTTAGTTGCATTCTCTACCTTCTCTGGGAGCTTGTCAGACATTGTAAAAAAAAGTGTGACGGTTTGGGCTGTAGATTTTTCCTTAATTGAGTGGTTGCAAGATGCTGTTGATGGAGATTAAATTGTCAAGTTTCCACTGCAGAAGGATGTGCCAGTCAAATGGAAGATGATAAGCTGTGATATCATCAGTGTAGAAGTGAAGCTGTATCGATATTCTAGTGGAATGTCCTTTCAAAAAGCTTCCAGTACAGTAATTAATGACGTATGGAGCCCAAAGACAAGTAGTTTTGTGAAAAGCTTGTTAATGTCAACAGTGTTGCTTTAACCCCTTTGTTTCCTTATTTCTGTTGAAATACACTGTCTTTGTTTCAATTAATTTCAAAATTAATGAAGAATCTAGTAAAATAAATTTGTCATTATCAAACTGATGTTTGGAAGATAAGTGAGCATGATATTTTGATGGAGGGTTTTAATTTAAAGCATTTAAAACAGGAAGATTGTAGCATAGAACCAAGATTGGTCTTAGTTGGGTTGGAATCCAAAGGGTTAATAGATCAATGAGGAAATTCTTTGGTTGATTTGATGATTGTTTCCAATAAGTATTGTGTGTGATAGTAATAAAATGATTTCATATTTTCTTATCTCAGAGTAAACACTTTATAGAAAAGGCTTGAAACATTTGGTAAGAAAAGTGCCTTTTGAGTGTACACTGCATTTTTGTGATGATCAGAACACTGTTGGAGAGATTTGCTTTATGTTAGACTTTAGAGACGAAATTTTCTGCATATTGCCACTGCATGCGTGGGGAGGTGAGCCAAATGGGCAAAATAAAGTGAAAAGAGTGGATTTGGAAACAAGTCATGTACATTGTGGAACCATTTGGATTCATAGATAGAAAGTTAAATGAGATTCATTTATGGCTACAACAAAAGATGCATACTTGCAGTTGACTGCAGAGGAAGGACAATGGACTTATTTCTATTCAGGATCTTCTAATCTAGTGTTATTATTGGGTCAGATACCTTGCCTGAATACTTGCAATAAAGGGGACTCCTAAAGGCTCCCAAGGGCTAGGTGGTGATGTTAAATCAGGAAACAAGTTTAAAGTCTGCCACTTTAGAACAGGAATGGTCCTTACAACATGCTTTCACACAATTTCTGTCTACCAAATTTGACTTGGAGGTCCTTGGTTGACCTCAGGCTATAGAGGAAGACACTTGCTCAGGATGCTGCCCAGTAGGATTGAACCAGAAACCACATAGCTGCTAAGCAAACTTCTTAACTACAATAATAGTTGTCATATATTGCACTAAGGCATCGTTTGCTCTTTTAATGTTCATCATCATCATCATCATCATCATCATCATCCTTTAACGTCTGTTTTTCCATGCAGGCATGGGTTAGATGATTTTAGTTTACAGACAAATGTCTAACAGTTGGTAAGGACAAGCACATTTTCCTCCATGATTTTTATGTATTGGTACCAGTGCAATATTTTATAAACCACTTAGGTTTTCTTGATTACAAGCTTTGGTAAAATAGAACAGTGGTATCATGTGGGGTGTCTGGATTATACAGGGTGGCCACTTTATTCACATCTGTTTAGTAAAATCAAAGGCGTATTATCTTTAGCCCTTTAGCATTTAAACCGGCCATATCCAGCCCATTTTAAGTTCAAACCAGCCAGGTCCGACCTCTCACACCTACCCTACAATGTCATTCTAAAAGTAAATAATCACATGATTCGAAATCTTGAAGCTATAAGATA
>JAOPUL010006720.1:52650049-52661062 GCA_027564515.1 Octopus rubescens | reverse complement strand
GGAGTGGTTGGCGTTAGGAAGGGCATCCAGCTGTAGAAACCAAGCCAAAAATAGACTGGAGTCTGGTGCAGCTCCTCGGCTTGCCATTCTCCAGTCAAACCGTCTAACCCATGCCAGCATGGAAAACAAAACGTTAAATGATGATGATGATAAAGTATTTCAACATCCTCTTGGTTAGATTACATCATTGTTTATGTGATCCTGGCAGATTGAGGTTTAGAAAAGATTTTGCTAAATTCTATTTCCCCTCATCCATGAAAGTTAATAGCATAAATAATTTTGCCTGTGCTTATTTTAAAGCACCATGTCAACCCTGATTGAGCAAACCTACAAAGGTATTCTAACAAGTGTAGCCATGTGGTTAAGGAGCTTGCTTCTTGGCTATGTGGTCTCAAATTCAGTTCCACTGCATGATACCTTGAGCAAGTTTCTTGTGATTGGATTTGGTAGATGGGAACTGAAAGAAGCCCAACACACACTCATATGTGTGTGTGTACCCTTGTCTTGATATCACACAAAGGTTGCAAATGAGCATCACTGTCTTCCAAATGATGTTTGTTTCAAATCTTCCGTGAGAAACATGTCTGGCTACGGGGAATTATGTGAAGGTTGGCGACTGGAAGAACATCCAGCTGAAGAAATTCTGCTTCAATGAATTCTGTCCAACCCATGCAAGCATGGAAAAGTAAACATTAAAAGAATGATGATGACCATCTTGTCTTTGCCTTAGTATAGTGACTCTTAGAACCATATCCTCTTGAGTCCTTCATTTCTAAGACAGTAGATTATAATACTGGAAAGATTTAACTGCTATGCAGGCTGGTTGTGCAACCCTATAGAAGCTCCCTGATAACTCACATTTCATAGGCAGTGGTGGTGTTTGTTGTTGTTTAGCCCCTGGTCAATTCTGATCAAGCAGACCAAAGATCAAATGCATTCATTGTGAGTATCCCATGTTTTCTGTTTCAGGGACTATGTTCTCTTTTGTGCTCTTTATTTAAAGACAATAGGGTATGGTTTGAGGGAGATTTGGTTGCTATTTCTTGCTGATCAAATGACACATATAGAAGCTCCGTTTGTAGTGTAACTATTATATAATTTAGCTAAATCTTTTTAATGACTTTTCAAATACAAATTTTTTTGCCAATTTGATTTCAATTATTTTTTTTTATATACTTATTTTCAAGTTTTAGTAATTTGAAAATATTGCTCTTTATTTCAAGATAAATAAAGCAATCATCATCATCATCATCATCATCCTTTAACGTCCGTTTTCCACGAAAGCATGGGTTGGACGGTATATATTAACTATTTGTATTTGGGCTTCTAGAAGTTATGTTCACTTTATTTTAATGGTATTAATATTGATTCTCTCTCACTCATTCACTCACTCACACACACACACACACATACAACATTTACAAGAAGAGGTGTGACAGTGACTTCTTCAAAGTTTCGGTCTGCTAGCCTTCGTCAGACTGCAGGCTGAAACTTTGAAGTTACTGTCACATTTTTCCCTTGTAAATGGTTAATAAGAGTAATCCTTCAATTTAATGTTAAATTGTTTTTATTATAACTTGACATAAAAACAAACATTGATATTATACATACAGACGTTAAAAGGATGATGATGATGAAATACATACACACACATGTATGTATGGATATTGAGATGGGGTTTAAATGTCATGAAAATCTCTCTCACTCGGTTTGATATATATGTTTGTTTATATTTCTAATAAGACTATATGCAAAGTATTAGTTACTTTGGAAGTTTTTTAAATAAATATGTTTGAAACAATAGAGGCATGATGTTAATCAATCAGTCTACCTTTCCTTCAATTTATGTTATTCCATATGGTTTTAGAGATATACCTCTGTAAACTATAAAAATAATATTCAACACTTTAGCAATGCTGACAAGCTAGAGTGTCACAGTAATATCTTATCACTTAACCTTTATCAATTCAATTAATACATTTAGACAGTGTCTGCAGTTCTCCAGACATCATTGGTATCCTCTTTGGCTTCAAAGCATCAAGGGATCCCTAATATTTGGGGGTTGCCATATTTGACTATCTTTCATAATAGAGTGGACGATAAGGAAATTGAAGTAGTGAACAAGGAATTATAGTTCTGACTTCGCTCTCAAAAGTTTGACTGATATCTTAGTTATCTTACTAATGCCCTTCACTCCCTTATGGAGCATAGGCCATCAACAACGACCCCCCCCCCTTCATCTCAACTCTGGCTGTCTCTTCTGCTTCTCTCCAGTTGGATCTCTGCTTTTTCCAGCTCTGCCTTATTTTTTTAGGGCATCCTCTCCGTGGGTTCATATGTTTCCCAGAGGAAAGGTCTTCCTCTACCCAGTTTTGTTGGTTTTGAATCAATGCTTCTGTAATTTTGCCCTTTTCTTTTTTTCTAGATATCTATTTTTACCTCTGGGAAGAAGTGATCCATATTAGTTTGGCTTCTATCCTCTGGCCTACCTGTCCAGTATGAGAGGCCCTACCAGAAAGCTTATGCTCCACTGGCACTGCACTCTGGGTCATTGGGGCACACAAGCCACTACACTGCAACACAGACATGACCTTGTGGTGGTTGATTAAAATCTACAGCAGTTTGCCACAAACTGCTGTAGATTTTAAAATCTACAACTGCTTGCCACAAACCATAATTCAGAACAATATCCATAAAATGAATTTTTAACAAGTCTCTTATGATTAGAGAAAAATAACATCAATTCTTCTTTCAGACCTACAATAAAATTTTAATCAACTTTCAAGTCAATTAGCTGGCATGAAGCTATAATTATATTTTATTTACTGACTTCAATCACACTCTTTAACTATAATCTACCATTCTCTATAAGATCTAACTATTTAAAGAAAGTCCTGGAGGAGTAAATAAAACATTATTCATTCAAGTAATTCAAAAAACCCAGTCTTCAACAATGCTACACAACTTATAATACAATTCAACTCCTACTCTATACTGATACAATATCAATTAGTATATTGTACTAATAATAGTTTTCATGTGCTTCATGCATTGGTGCTTGACCAATTAACTACTAGAATAAGCTTATAATGACTTGTAACCAATTACCTGTATCATCTGTTGTGTAACAAACATTTTCTCTTAATTATATAATCTTTCAATTTAATGCTATTTTAGTTTAGTAATTGCTTTTAAAATTGAGTATCTGAAATCTGTTCTTATAATCTAAATATTTCAATTAAGTACAATTACTGTTTTATTTTCTATCTTTGTGTATGTAATGGCCATTTTTCTATTAGCTTTATGTCCTTTATCTTCTTCATACATATTTACTTGTATCTGTTTTCTACTTTCAGTGAATCTGACTCACAAGTATCAGCTCGAGTATGTTACGTGAAGTTCGAAGACCCAAGCAGTGTTGGGGTAGCCCTTCATTTAACCAATACCGTATTCATTGACAGAGCTTTGATAGTTGTTCCAGTAATGGATGGTAAATATCCAAACAATTCATATGAATTTCCATACAATTCAACCTTTACAGAATGAATTTATAGCATTTTAATTAATCATCATCATTTAGTATCCGTTTTCCATGCTGGCATGGGTTAGATGGTTTGACCGGAGACTGGCAAGCCAAGGAGCTGCACCAGACCCCAGTCCTTTTGGCTTGGTTTCTACAGCTGGATTCAATTTCTATTCAGTTTCTATTTTAATTTTGCTCTTTTTTCTTTTCTTCTCTTTTCCACTTCCTTTTGTGTTCTTGCCTATTGCTTAACACTTCAGTTTTTTGTCTCATCTTTTTCCTTCACTTCTAACTCTTCCATTCATTTCACACATTTTTTCTTTTGCTTTTTGTTTCATTTTTCATCCTCTTTTAACATTTTGATGTTTGTTTTCTTTTCTTTTGGAATTTCTCAATCTTTTTTTTATTTGATAGAACATGTAGAGAGAGAAAGAAAGAAAATAGGTATACTACATAAGTACTTGTAAAGATTATTAATGTATAAAGGTAAATATGTAGGAGAGAAGTGTGCTCACATGGATGATGGCTAACTTGCAGTTAGTGATTCTGCAAAAGAAGGAGGCTTGGAGGTGCCACTATGAAAGGTTGCTAAATGTAGAGAATGCATGGGAGAAAGAGATCTTGCCTAATGTGGACTCAACAAAGGGACCGGCTATCCGAATCGACTGTAGCTTTGTAGATAAAGCAATTAAGGATATGAAGACAGGGAAAGCCCCCGGTCCATCAGGAATCACCGCTAAGATGCTTAAAATATCTGGTGGAGTGGGATATGACCTAGTCACCCAAGTTGTCCACGAGAGAGTCAAACCCAATGACTGGTGTAGCAGCATTATAGTCAACTGCTAAAAAGGTAAAGGTGATGTCTTAGACAGAGATAATTACAGAGGCATCAAATTGCTGGATCAGGTGATAAAAGTTACAGAAAGGGTTATAGATCAATTAATTCCTGGTGAGGCAACTATAGAAGTACTTGGCCAAAAATATACCTCTGTATTTGGCTTTTGTTGACATGGAGAAGGCCTTTAACAGGGTCCCCCCGCTCCCTTATCTGGTGGACAATGCGGAAGCTAGGGATAGATGAGTAGTTGGTGAGAGCTGCAAAAGCCATATACAGAGATGCTGTCAGTAAGGTAACAGTCCCCTATGAGTATAGCAAGGAATTTAGTGTACAAGTAGGAGTCCACCAGGGCTCGGTTTTTGGCCCCTTCTTGTTTATCATAGTCCTCCAGGCTATAACAAAGGAATTTAAGACTGGCTGCCCTGGGAGCTCCTCTACGCTAATGACCTTGTTCTTATAGCTTAATCACTACCAGAATTAGAGAAGAAATTTCAGGTATGGAAGCAAGGTCTGGAATCAAAGGGCCTTAAAGTTAATTTAGCAAAGACCAAAGTCCTAATAAGTGGGAAAACAGACAAATCACAGATCCCTTCAGGTAGATGGCTCTGCTTGATATGTAGCAAAGGTGCTGGTAGAAATTCCATACAGTGTACCCAGTGCAAGATATGGACACATAAGAGGTGCAGTGGTATCACTGGAAGATTAACAGGGAAAGTAGTCTTTATATGTGGCAGATGTGCAGGTACATGAAACACCAGGAATGTACAAAAAATTAGACTCCCTCAAATGTCAGAGAGGATCCTTAGAAGTAGTAGACAGTTTCCATTAATTAGGTGACCAAGTTAGCAGTGGTGGAGGTTGTTCTGAAAGCATAGCTGCTAGAAGAAAAATGGGCTAGACAAAGTTCAGAGCGCGACTACCTCTGTTAGTAACAAAGGGCCTCTCCCTCAGATTGAAAGGCAGATTGTATAATGCCTGTGTACAAACAGCTATGCTACATGGCAATGAGATGTGGACTGTGACTATTGAGGACATATACGAAGGCTTGAAAGAATTGAAGACAGCGTGCTCCGTTGGATATATGACAGTGTAAGCGATTTGAGAGAAAAACTGGGTGTACAAGGCATCAGACGTTAGGCCTCACAGAGGGGATGACAAGGAACCGAGACTTCTGGCAGATTGCTGTGCTGCTTGTAAAGACACATCAAGCTAAGTAAAATCGTGGTTGTCCTTGCATGCAGGCATATTCTCTACATCCCTCTTCAACTGAGTGATCCTGATCTTGCAGGTTTGTGGGTGCTGGTGCCAAGTAGAAGCACCCGTGCCGATGCTGCGTAAAAGCGCCCAGTATACTCTGTAAAGTGGTTGGTGTTAGGAAGGTCTTCCAGCCATAGAAACCATGCCAAAACACACGGAGCCCAGGCAGCCCTTCAGCTGACCAGCTCCTGTCAAACCGTCCAACCCATGCCAACATGGAAAACGAACATTAAATGATAATGATGATGTACCCTATAGAGAGATGAGTGTTAAATTCACTAGGAAAAGGGCGTTTTCTTTGTTTTCAGCAACATATGTAGCCATGATGAGGGAGGTACCAGCATTTGTACATTATTGCTTCATTTTGATTAATGTTTCAGTGTTCAGAAGCAAGTGTGTTATAATACAGGAGCAATTCTAGTTTCTGGGTAGAAACAGATGAAACAAAAACCATAAGAAATAAATATTCTACAAAGCAGATAAATGCAAGAACACAGCAATTATCTGCTATAAAAAAACAAATAAGACTGCTTTCAACTCTTTGGAACTGATTTGGTCTCATACCATCTCAAACCACGTCTCTCCTTCTCCCATACCCATATTGTATCCTCAAGGTTCCACACTAACTATTTTCTCTAATCAAGCCTTTGATGTTCTATAGCTCTTTCCCTGTTCATGTTCCTACAATTGTCAACTTCAAGAGGGATATTAACCCCATTGATCTCAATGATCTTAGAAGACCTGCAAAACCTATGATCACAGCCCTTTCTTCTAGATTGAACCAGTTCATAAAAATCTAGCTAAATCTAGCTTGGCATTTGGAATAGTTTCTCATTCCATGTAGCACAACCTCATGTTAAATCTCTAGCAGTATATTTACAATAATTTAGTTAGAAAGAAGCTTGTGTACCACACCTGGGTAACCATTGTCATCTACTGAGTTACGAAATGAGATCTTCCTTATTAATTCTATATGCTGACATAAGTAAAGAAATGTACTGTTCCACTATCTTAGAGCAAGGCTTAGACATCTAATCTCTGAATCCATTGTTCAGCTATCCTACTTGCTGTATATTGTCATAGCATTTTAAATGTTATTGCTGTTTTTTTTTACTCAGAGTTACTATATTTAAATTTTCTCAAATGTAGAATTTTATATAATATAAACAATTATTTTTAATTAAGATTTCTACTTAATTTTTTAAACAAATTCTTTATATTACAATTCTGTTATTTGGTTGCAAAAAGTTTAGCTCTTTAGCATTTAAATCAGTGATATCTAGCTCAAATATTCTACCTGTTTTATGCTCAAACTGGCCAGATCCAGCCTCTCACACCTACCCCACAATGTCATTCTAATAATAAACAATCACACTGAAATCTTGAACCTACAAGATAATGCCTGATTAATTCAAAACAATGTGAATAAATAAGCTTTTACATTTGATAGAATAATTTGAATGCTAAAGAGCTAAACATGACAATCTCTTCTCAATTTTATTTGAAGCTTTTTCAAATGCCACCAGGGTTGACTTTGCCTTTCATCCTTTCGGGGCCGATAAAATAATTACCAGTCGAGCACTGGAGTCGGTGTAATCGACTCACCCCCACCCACCCCCCGACACCCCACAAAAAAAAATAATGGCCTTGTGCCAAAATTTGAAATGTTTAAAAATAACTGAGAAGGAAGTATAGACCATGTTCAAATGTGGTTAAATAATATTCTGTAAATATGCTCAATATAAATGGGTGGAATTGAGCTGTTTTAAGAATGAGGGATGGATACTGATTGGGAGTAATGCAGCAGAGAGGAAGTGGTGACCAGCAGTAAAGAAATGTTGATATGGTATATAGTAACAGGTTCTGTTTTCATTCCTTACAGCAGTAGAGTAATACAGTAGAAAGAAGAGTGATGGAGGATTGGGTTAGAGATTGCAAGTGTGGTGGGAGAGTGAGAGATGGTAAGGTATATAGAAGAATCAAGGAGGGTGGTGGGTAAGGTTGTACCTTACCCACCATGCTCTCTGATTTTTCTTTAGCAGAGTGAGGTGGATATAAACATGTAGTAATGGTCAAATGTATGGAGATGAATGGGAAACAGAGGTGTTTCTCTGCTACTGCCAGTTCCTCGTTCTTAAACCCCCACCCACCCCGCTCATATTGACCACCTTAATCCCTGTTCACTATTCACTACATTCATTTCCTATTTACATCTGACTGCCTTCATCCCAATGTTTGTATCGACTTCTCTCTCCTCCTCCACATTTACAACCTTACCCCTCATACTCCCTGATTCTTCTGTATCCACTCTCTCTTCTATACATCTCTTGGACATGTTACTATGACAGTGTATTCTGGCATTTCATCATTGCCATATTTATCTTTGTTTGAGTCCCAATCCATCCTTCCCCCATCCACCTATGTAAAATACAAAGTAGCCATGAATCTCATCTACAAGCAATAAGCCTGTTCCTCTTCTGTCATACTTTAATCTCATTACCTTGCTTAAAGTGTACACCCTGTCTCCTGTCATCCCTCTCAGTCTAGAGTGCTCTTCAGTCTTGTAAGTTACAAGGTAACCTCTTTAGTGCTGGTGCCAGAGAAAAGCACCCAGTTAGAAATAGAAGCTAAACCTCCCTCAAGTCACACCTTACTGTACTTAAAAAAAAAAAGTCTCATTTGATAATATAATTCTAAATATACAAAAAGCATAGTCACATCCATATCTTAAATTTTTTTGAATTGCCCATCTAATATTCATTTATATCCATATGTTAAATTTTTTTGAATTGCCCATCTAATATTCATTTATATCATTTCCAGGGAAAATTCCAGATGAAACTACTGCTCTGCAGCTTGCACCTTCAGCTATAGCTGGAATGATTCCTGGCCAACCAACGTGGCCTAGTAATGTTGTCAGCCAGGTATGTGATGATCTTTTCCCTTTAGTTATGTTGGTAGAATTATACGTTCTTTCCTCCCACATAATCACATGTTGAACTTTATACAGAATAAACATTGCTATTATTCAATGGTATATTTTATGTTGTTAATAATAGCCATACGCTTATGCTATGGAGTATGTCATTACCTCAGTTTACCTGGCTTTCAGAAATCGATAGTAGGCTAGTAGTTAATTTTCCTTTCATTTTTTGGAGGAAAAAGTAATAAGATTGATCACCTATTTATATGTATACATATAAAGTGTGTATACATATGAGTGTGTGTGTGTCTGTGTATATATTATGTGTAGATATATATGTGGTGACGAAATGGTGAGAAAAGAAATTCAGATGTTGGACCTCACAGAGGAGAGGCCAAGGGACTGAGACTTCTTTCTAGTGGTTTACTGTGCGTGAGAAGACACGTCAGGCTAAGTAAAATCGTGGCTGTCCATGCACACAGGCATGTCCTCTACATTCCTCTCTCAGCCAAGTGATCCTAATCTTGCAGGCTCAAGGGTACTGCTACATAAAAAGTACATGTCAGTGCCGCATAAAAGCGCCCAGTACCTGGTTGGCTCCTGTCAAACCGCCCAACCCATGCCAGCAATGAAAACAGACGTTAAATGATGATGATTATACATATATAAATAATCTATGTGTGTGTATGTATAAATTAGGAAGCCTGGTTGTGAGAAAAATATAAGAGTGTAAGCCTACTCTTATCTGAGGAGCGGCCTGACTGACTGTTTCACTACTTTTCAGAAAAAACATAATTTCCTTCCCCGGTCAATAGTATAGAATATTTAGCTGTTATATAAAGCAACCAAGGACATCCCTGAACATATTTGCTTGTACAGTTTTGGCTTTTCACATCTTCATTGTCCTACTTGTTTCTGTCAAATACAATTTTGTGATTTATATTATCCTTTTTTATATTTTTATTTATTTTCAGATGACTGGTCAAGGAAATGGACAAGTTATTACCACTTATGATCCTCGTTTGACTGCTCTTGGTTTAGCTCAGTATCCACCTCTGCCAGGAACCACAGACCCCAGCAAAATAGAGGAAATTAGACGAACTGTCTATGTGTTTAATATAGATAGCTCTGTAAGTTATGTTATTTAAATATATTTGGTTTATTTTGTAATAATTTTTCATTTTAAGTATTTCCATATCTGTATCTGACTGGCAATGGTCCCTTTCATTTTAGCATCTGTTTTTCCATGCTTGCATGGGTCAGACAAGAGTGTGTGGGTCAAAGATTTCTATGGTTAGATGCCCTTCCTGGTGCCTGTGACACATTAAAAACTCCCGTGCCAGTGACACGTTAAAAATACCCGTGCTGGTGACACGTTAAAAACACCCGTGCCAGTGAGATGTTAAAGGCATCCGGTACACTCTCTGAAGTGGTTGGTGTTAGGAAGGGCATCCAGCTGTAGAAACCAAGCCAAAAATAGACTGGAGTCTGGTGCAGCTCCCCAGCTTGCCAGTTTCCAGTCAAACCGTCTAACCCATGCTGGCATGAGATGTGTGGGAGAGGATAGTGACACACACAAACTGGTGTTATATTAGCCAGTCTGATTTGCGTAGTTCTTATATATGATGAGCTTCTTTCGATTTGCTTCTACCAAATCCACTAACAACGTTTTGGTTGGCTCAGGTCTATAGTGGAAAACACTTGCCCAGGAAATTCACTCAGTGAATATATAGAATGATATTTGAAATTACAGTGTTTTCTCATCAAGATAAGGCGGCGAGCAGGCAGAATCTTTAGCACGCCTGGCAAAATGCTTAGCAGCATTTCGTCCATCCTTACGTTCTTCTGAGTTCAAACTCTGCCGAGGTCAACTTTGCCTTTTATCCTTTCAGGGTTAATAAAATAAGTACCAATTGAGCACTGGGGTCAATGTAATCGACTTTCCTCCTCCCCCGAACTTGCTGGTCTTGTGCCAAAATTTGAAACCAGCAAGACTGCTCTGGGTATTTATTTCACCTGTGAAATCTGCATATGTATAAATCTTGCTTAAACATCTTTGGTTAATGCTATTACAGGTAACTGCTGAACAACTTTTAGCTTTCTTCAGTCAAGTGGGTGAAGTGAAGTATGTCCGTATGGCTGGCGAGGAGAACATGCCAACTCGTTGTGCCTTTGTAGAGTTCACTGACCAGCGAGCGGTTGCTACCGTTCTCACCTACAATAACAGCATGTTAGGTGGGCGACCTATCAAGTGAGTCAACATTTTTTTCTTATTTTGTATTTTAATTCAGTTTTGGTATTTGTAAAAAAGAAACAAAACAAATTGCATTATTGTCTGTTGCTTTGAAATTTGAATTTCAATAAACATAAAACTTGATTATCAATTGTTAACACATTCTGCTCCAAATAAAACCTCATGACAGGAACTAAGCATGGGCACCAGCCAGCCCGAAGGCTGGGGTGGGCGGCACC
>JAOPUL010006720.1:52630744-52643747 GCA_027564515.1 Octopus rubescens | reverse complement strand
TGCTGCGAGTGTGAGGTGAATCCGGCCACCCCCGTTCACGGGGACAAAACCGGATTTTAAACTTTGGAAGAAGAAGGCGGCGAGCTGGCAGAGTCGTTACCACACCGGAAGAAATGCTTAGCTGCAATTTTTCCAACTTTACATTCTGAGTTCAAATGCCGTTGGGGTCGACTTTGCCTTTCATCTTTCCGGGGACGATAAAGTGAGTACCAGTTACGAACTGGGGTCGATAAAATCAACTACTCCACTCCCCCAAAATTCCAGGCCTTCATGCCCAGTATAGAATGGAATATTAAAAATAGTAATAATGATTTTAATGAATTCTAGTATTAAATGAAACCTCACACCCCTATTATAATAGTAGTATAATCCTTACTGTATACCTACTTTTGCAGCGCACTGTATATACATGGGTTTCTTTCAGTTTCTGTCTACCAAATCCATTCACAAAACTTTATATTCTTTATAGAATTTCACAAGCATCATTTATGCTCCTATTTACACTGTATTATATGATCATCATCATTTAACGTCTCTTTTTCCATGTAGGCATGGGTTAGATGGTTTGAGTGGAAACTGGCAAGCTGGGGAGCTGCACCAGACTCCAGTCTATTTTTGGCTTGGTTTCTACAGCTGAATTCCCTTCCTAATGCCAACCACTCCAGAGAGTGTACCAGGTGCCTTTAATGTGTCACCAGCACATACATATATACATATACGACAGGCTTCTTTCAGTTTCCATCTATCAAATCCACTATAGTAGAAGACACTTGCCCAAGGTGCCACGCAGTGGGACTGAACCCGGAACCATGGGATTGGGAAGCAAGCTTCTTGCCACAATCCAAGAATAACATGCCTATTGGCAATTGAAACCAATTAAAATGATGTAAATATAAAGATGATATATATAGTATGGAAAATTTCAATGTCTAAATGCAAATGTTTGTTATAGAGTATCAAATCAAACAAAATTTATTAAGTGCTATTAAACTTTATTGGTTACCTATTCTATAAAAGATCATGATAAAACTAGTATAGTATTTATCTTGTCTATACAAGAAGAAAATTTGCTGACCTCTGGTGAAAGGAAACGGGCGTCAACCATCTATTGATCATATCACTATGTATGTGTGTATCTGTATAAGTAGACATAACTATGGTATGGATGCAATAAGTTGTTATAATTCTATATATGTATATGATTATTTGTTATATGTACTTATTAACCCTTTCACTGCCGTAGTCGACTTTAGTTGAATTTCCATGTAGGCGCCATATTCGACTTTTAGTCGACAAAAAGAACTTCATTCCAGTCAAATTAGGTTGTTGATTCCTTATCAATCATAGCAATACATAAAGAGAATAAAGCCTTACAAATAATAATTAGGCAATATTATAGAGCATGCAATTTAAAAATAACGATGAGAATCAATCGACATAAGACGGCAATGAAAGGGTTAACTGTAATTTATTATTTTACCAGCATTGTTTTCACATTAATTTTTGATAATCGGAACTGTTCATCTGTTTAACTCTTGAAAACATTTAGGGAGAGCTACACTATTATGTTATTATATACAAGTCTTTCTATTTCAATGCTGCCTTGATCTATTTAAGAAGATATAAGCTAATATATTGGTAATAACAACAAGATCTCTTTCTAAGTACCAACAACCAAATCTGAACATCAAACCTCAATTGTTGTAGGACGTGTGTTACAAATTTCAATTCCTGGGAAATATTTCCTAATATATATGGGTTAACTATGCCTGGAAACTAATCAAATAATATGATATGACTTATTGACCTGTAGTTTGATAAAGAAACCACAAATGACTTGGTTTTGGAATCCATGATATACTGCTCCTAAAGTCCGACTTTCCAAATTCAGTAATCATGTGAGCTTTTATCAGTCTGCAAATATCAAAATAAATGCATGGACGTACATGGATACATGACCTTAAAACTAAACTGTATCTGGCACTTATCTAGCAGCATGCTATAGTTCTGTTTCAGCTGAGCAGACACAGAACTATGTATCATTTATCAAAGTTATATTGAAAACAATGTAGATGTTATTTTTTTAAACTCCAAATTCAGAAATTTAAAGTGAATAATATTTAAATTATAATATATGTTGAATAAGACTTACATTTTTGTATTTTTTATATTGGGAACTCAGACTCAGTCAATTCCTCTTAATTGCCTCACTGATTGAAATTCTTATGTAATTAATTCAATTTGCAATCAGCAATAAATTGTGAAATTTTAGTAAGTTATTGTGATTCTGTTATGAATGGAATATATTATAAAATATATTTGTATGGAATATGTCGTGAAATAAGAATAAAAGATGTTTTATACTTAACCCTTTAACATGGACATTATTCTGTCAAAAGCAATGCTGGTTTATTCACATTTTAAATTAATCATGCATTTTCATGTAGCTTTGAGAATTTGATGAGGTAACTGTTAATTTTTAGAATGATATTGTAGGGTTGGTGTGAGAGGCCAGATTTGGCTAGTTTGATCATAAAACAGGAATATTTTGGCTGGATATGGTCAGCCTAAATGCTGAAGGTTTAAAGTACATTGCACACAAGCCAAGATATTTTTGTATTGGTGTAGATCAGCATGGCAATTGTTCGACTTATCTCTAAAAGGTTTCTCAATTCCTTTGTAATTTCCCAAGCTTGGTCAGATTCATGTGTTCAGACAATGGCTTTCACACTCTTTAAATTACTCAATGATAATTAGGTTCATGCAGATTAAAGAAAATTTGACTCAATTTAAAGGCTAATGTTGTTGATAATGAAAACAAACAAAAATAACATTCATACATCACTTAATTCAACATTGTTTTTACAAATTTTATCTAAAAGTAAGATTTATTTATTGAAGGATTTCATTACACAATTAAAAATAAGATAAAAATACACACCAGAATATAAACTTCAGTAGTCTTTAATTCAAGGTAAGGGTAAATTGAATACATTGTGAACATGAAGTATTGATTGTTGTCAATTTAGCTCATCATGAAAACAGAAGCTTCCAAAATTATTTCATTCATATCGATCAAATAAATGTTCATTTTTGTGCTACATTTTCATCAAACTTGTTTTTTTATTCAAAATGAGAAGAAAAATATTTTATGCAACTAACCAAAATTGACATTATTTGCATATGCAGTTAACCAATCAATTTTTCATAGATTTGATAAATGCTTCAGTGTTTTGAAAAGTTAATGCAATTAACTGTACTATACCAATACATGATTTGCAATTAAGCAGAATGATTTGTACAAGCTATGAAACTAATACTCATATACATTTTTTTTTCTCCATTGATCTTCAGATTTAAACAATTGCATGTCTTTTTTTCTTTTCTTCCCCATCTGTTTCTGTTTCCCTGTGAAACAGACTGTTTTTGTTATCTAGACTGAGAGAATATAAGATTGAAACCTATTAGTCATAAGCTACAAGCCTAACACTCAAAAGAAAATGTATGGAAGCCAAGTAGGTGGTTTCCATACCATTTTCTGTTTCACTTGAGATGAATCATTTCTTCTAAAATATGCAAAAATTGATTCACGAAACTGAAATTAAGTAATTAACTGTATTTGTCGTAGCATTTCTATAACTTAGTGGTTAATATTTAACCCCTATAATTTGAGTTCAAATCTTGCCACAGTTAACTTTGCCTTCCAGGGATTAAATAAAATAAAGTACCAATCAAGTGATGCAGATAAAATTGACTGTTCCATTCCCCTCGCAGGCGTGGCTGTGTGGTAAGAAGCTTGCTTCCCAACCACGTGGTTCTGGGTTCAGTCCCACTGCATGGCACCTTGGACAAGTATCTTCTATTATAGCCTCAGGGCGACCAAAGCCTTGTGAGTAGATTTGGTAGATGGAAACAGAAAGAAGCCCATCGTATATATCTGTGTGTCTGTGTTTGTCCCCCCTCCTCCGCTTGACACCTGCTGGTGGCTCATTACGTCTCCATAACTTAGCGGTTCGGCAAAGAGACTGATAGAATAAGTACCAGGCTTTAAAAAAATAAGTCCTGGGATCGATTTGTTCAACTAAAAATCCAAGGTGATGCCCCAGTATGGCCACAGTCTAATGACTGAAACAAGTAAAAGGATAATTGACCAGATATCTAACCACCCTATAACTGCTATATTTAATATGATATACGATGGATTAAGAGGTTTCAGTATTCAGTAAGATTATGTTTGTTGAAAATTCTCTTGATTCATGTGGATCTTATCAGAATGATCCTTTAAGCTTTAACTTGTAGTTTGTAATTTCTCTAATTTGTAAAACTTTTTTTTTTAAATAGGACACGTCACCCCCGATCTCGCTCTAGAGGGAGAAAATCCAGAAGTCCACATCGCAAAAGATCAAGATCTAGAACTAGGTACATTAAGTATGGAAACTATTTTAGATTGCCATCACAGTTCAAAACTATTATTCAAGTATTTCATAGAATTTCACCCTATGGTTATACACAATAGATATAACTATCGGTTATATGCCAGTGAAGCAGTATGAAGTCAAAATAGGCATAGGCGTGGCTGTGTGGTAAGAAGTTTGCTTCCCAATCACATGGTTCTGGGTTCAGTTTCACTGCGTTGCACCTTGGACAAGTGTCTCCTACTATAGCCTTGGGCTGACCAAAGCCTTGTGAGTGCATTTGGCAGCTGACGGGAACTGAAAGAAGCCTGTCGTATATATAAATATATCTATGTGTCTGTATTTGTCCCTCATCACCGCTTGACAACTGGTGTTGGTGTGTTTACATCCCTGTAACTTAGTCTATCGGTCTCTTTTGCCGAACTGCTAAGTACTAGACTTTAAATAAATAAAAAAAGGTCCTGGGGTCAATTCAGTCAACTAAAACTCAAGATGGTGCGCCAGCATGGCCGCAATCAAAATGACTGAAGCAAGTGAAAGATAAAAGATAGCTATGTATCATACTTAATGTATAAACACACCATTGGCAGGTCAGTCACTGTGGTATTTGTTCGGAGATAACATCTCTTATAGATGTGATGTTCCAATAAATATTGGAGGGAGAGGATAATTCATCCCAGCAGTGGCCAGTGAGACCACCAGATGCACTTCAGCCTTTTTGGGACCTTTTCAATGGTATGTACTCACGATCAGCCACATGCCTGGAATAAAGGAAGCAGTAAATCCATTATACACAATTGAAGCATTTATTTCAGAATAACGCATCGTTTTAATGTAACTAACAATTTTTCACACACAATGTTTTAGCTTTCTTTACTCTAACAGTTTTAGTTGAACAGGGGAATCACTCACTGGTTTAGCATCATTTTCTATTAATAATAATATTCATTCTTGGATTTCACAAATAAAAGTTATTAAAATGTAAGATTCCTTAATTTATATCTATTTTGAGCTGAATATACTCTCTTTTAACAGACGTACTCCTCCCAAAGCATACAGTGCCAGGCGTTCTCGGACTCCACCTCGGTATGTCTTTTTTTTTTTCTTCATTTATTTTATTATCATTAGAGTCATTCTAAAACATTTCTCTTAAACACAGATATTTACCTGTCACTCTGTTGTATATAATAAATGCAAACCATTCTAACATTCAAATAGATCTGTATTAGAAAACTGATTATTTCAGTACATTCTAATATATTAGGTTAAAATGTACTCAATTTTAAATGTAACATTTGCCATAAATCACTTAAGATTTGTTCATTGCAATCTTTAAGCATATAAGAACATTTTCTATTTAGTATATTTTAAGAGGAGTTAGAGTTCTTCTATGTAAGATGGAAATCTAATTGGTTTAATAATTGGTCTTCTTTGAGGAAAACTGTCAGAATCACTTGTATGTTTGATAATAAAGTTTATGCTTTTGAACCCACCTTTCAGTGCAATCAGCTATAAAACCAGTGGCACAACAGACATTGAGATGACCAGAAAGAAACTGCACTTCAGGTTTTTTATACAAGTTTACCTTTTCCTAGAAGGAAGTTCTAACGAGAACTAGGGATCCTTCATTCTCATTGGTTCACATGCTAACCCATAGCAGGGACCCTAACAGTTGCTACTACTTCAGATCAGCGTAAACCTGGGAATAATAGTGACTAAGAGGTTCTTCCATATTCCTCAAAACCAGGGTCCCACTACCAAATGCAGTTTAAAGTCATGCCCTGGACTATATAGATATATATATATACACACACACACACACATACGCACACGCACATATATTCCCTCCTATCAAAGGAGGCACAAGCACTTTCACTCACACATATACACATGATGGAACTTCTGCCTACCAAATGCACTCACAAGGCTTTGGCCGATCTTAGGCTATACTAGAAGACACTTGCCCAAGGTGCCACGCAGTAGGACTGAACCTGAAACCATGTGGTTGAGAAGCGAACTTATATGTGTATATATCTGAAACCATGGCTGAGTGATTGAGGGGCTCACTTTGCAGCCATGAAGTCCTAGGTTTGATCCCACTACATGGCATCATGGTGGAAGGGCCTTTAGCATAGATTTGTGAGTGAAATTGGGTTGGCAGAAGCTGTGTAGAAGCCCATCAGATGGACAAAGGTTCAGCCTTGTCACACACTGTCATTCTAATTCTGCCAGAGAATTAAGAGTGCACATATCTGTGGAATATTCAGATACTTCAAAAATTAGTTCTGTGAGTAGATCATCCAGTTGATTGAATAATTAAATGCTTATATGATGAAATCAATGGATCAGTTCACCGTATATGTGTTTGTGTGCGTGTATGTACTTGGTGTGTGTATTATTTAAGTTCTTGAGAGTTCAAGCTGGTCGCTAACAAAGTGACAAGACTTTTTGAGTTAAGAGCATTCCCGGTATTTGTAAATATTGGTGTCTTGGTTAAACTGTCAGTGCACACACCCAAGTGTATTCATCTAAAGAATCTCAAATGGGGGAATCTTTGGAATGTCTTACATATCTTCGCTGTGCCACTAATGGATTGGATTTGGAAAATCCACATCAGTTTCTTTTGCTCTTTCTTCAAAAATCCTAGTATCTCTAGTTTTTGTGAAAATTTTTAGGTACATAGCCTAATGCACCTATGATGAATAGGTACAAATGGGAATTTATAGTCAGGGTACAAGAGCTATAAGTTCCACATTAATTCATCATAAGTGTTCTCTTTTTCCTGGACTTTTGATGGTTCATTCATATCCGTTTGGCAGCTGACCTCTACAAAAGTGTATGTGTGTGTGTGTGTATCTATCTATCTATCTCTCTCTCTATATATATATGCATGTATATATATGTGTGTATGTATATATACATGTGTGTATGTTTGTGCATGTGTATATAAAGCTATGAAGTTATTGTTACTAACCTCCCTGATTTCAGGCCAATAAAGCGACGATCCCGTAGTCGAAGCCGACAGAAGTCACCAGTGAAAAAGAAATACATCAGCCCATCTCCCCCTAAACTTACGAGGGAATGTTCCCTTCCACTGAAGGATGATGACAAAGACTCCTCTCCAGAACGAAAATCAAGGTAGATTTTACACTTACCTCTGCTAAGCACCATAAAAAAAAAAGTGAGACCTAAAAATATTAATCCATCCCATCACTTTTTTTCATCATCATTTAACGTCCGTTTTCCATGTTGGCATGGGTTGGAGCCACTATTCTTGTTGTGGGGGTGGGGATAGTCCTCTGTCTGGTACCTCCTCCATAGGGTCATATCAGAAGCAACCGTCATTAGACTTTCCAGCTGGGTTCCCGAGCATGACCAACTGAGACCATGGATATTATCTGACCATCTCATTCTTGATCTGCCCCTGGGTCTCCTGCCAGTTGGTTTGACTCGAAGAATCCGTCTTGGGATTCTGCCACATTCTAATCACATGGATGAGGACAGCTGCTTAAAGAAGTTCTGATCTCTAATTGTGAAGGGAACCTGTGGAAGGGTTAGACCCAGGAAGACGTGGGACAAAGTGGTGAGAAAGGATCTTCCAATGCTGGGTCTCACTGAGGAGATGACAAGGAATCCAGGACTTGTGGCCATTTGGTGTACTTGAGAAGACATGTTAAGCTAAGTAAAATTGCAGTCGTCTATACATACAAGCATGTTCTTTATGGCTATGCCCTCTTCTCCCTCTCCCAGCTGAGAGGTCTTTGTCTTGCAGGTGCTGATGCCATGTAAAGTGCATTCATGCCGGTGCTACGTAAATGCAGTTGTGTTGGTGGCATGTAAAAAGCACCCAGCACACTCAGTTAAGTGGTTAACGATAGGATAGGCATCCTGCCGTAGAAACCATACCAAAACAGATAATTGTAGTCTGGACAGCACTCCAGCTCCTGTCAAACCGTCCAACCCATGGCAACATGGAAAACGGACGTTAAACGATGATGATGCTCGTAGTATGAGAGCTGTGACCTCTCAATGTGGAGAAGTAGCAGTTTGACCTGGAGATACTCCCTGATCTATGCACCCTTTTGGAGGAACCCCATTTTGGCCTCTTGTATTTTTAATTCTACATTTTTGGTCATTACCCCACATTCATAATGTTTTTTGTTTTGTTTTTTAAATATAACACTGTTCGTCCTCTGTCTTAATTTGTTTTTGCAAGTTTCATACTATTTAGAAACTCCCATTTCAGGGTATGCACCATTTGTTTGCATATGTTCATATTTAACCTTCATTTGTCATCTGGTACAGAAAGCAAAAAAAAAATACCCACAAATATGTTTTTGTTGTGCTTGTCATGTTTGTATAGCCAGCCATTAAAAACAAAATAAGTTCACTTCATAACCATGTGGTTTCAAGTTCAGTCCCACTGCATGGTACAATTGTGAGCAGATGGAAACTGAAAGAAACCCATTGCATGTATCTGTCTCCTTGTCTTAATATTCCTCGCTAATTGTAAACAAATGTTACCATCAAATAAATGGTGTTCACTTAAAATCTTCTGTGAAAACATGTCCGGCCATTGTGCTGTTCATGTTCAAAGAACTAAGGGAAACATTTACCTTGCTTGGAAACAGGTGAAATTTGGCAACAAGAGGAGCATCCAGCCATAGAAAATCAGTGAAATTTCAAGTCTTACATCATTTTAAGAAGCCATATTTTAAGCTCCTTCCAGGAACATACCTGTTGCTATCACAGTTCAACTCCCATACAACACTATTTCATACCATAATTTTTATTTATTTTATGTATGTCAACAGCTCTCATGAAAAGAGGAGTCGTAGTAGAACACCAAGCAAAAAATCTCGAAGATCTCACAGGTTAGTATGTATATAAAACAATAAATAATGCTGTCCTTTGAGTTGCTCAACTTTTGTTTTTGTTTATTTGATATAGTTTCTAGGTTTGACTTGTGTACAATATATGAACCAATTCTTTTTTTCTTTTGTATGTGCAGTTTCCTGCTCTCCTATTAGTAAGTCCTCTTTCATTTGCTATATCATGGAAGATTTTAAAATATTATCTTTTTCTTGTCCAGCCAAAACAGATATTGTTTTAGATTGTTAGCACATTCTAACTTACCTGAGCTTAGAGGTAGGGGTGCGATACGGCTCCTATTGGTCTAAAGTTATGTTACAAGGTGAATTAAGACATTTGTTGTCATAGGTGTAGAATGTTGTTGTCATAGGTGTATTCACAATAATTCTACATTAACTTAATTTTAAGATTTATGAAGAGATGTCGTTGTAAAGTTTTGACAATTTAAGTTTAAGAGATGTATCAACTGAAATGTTTATTAATCCAAAGTTTAATGAGATCAAATTTTGCTACCAAGCAACAGTTATTTATCACGGTTCACTGAGTTGTAAAAGACACCGTTCTTAATGTATGGTTGAATGATTAGTGTTAGAAAATGCATCAAGCTGTAAAAATATTTGTTTCCATTGATGCTAATATCCAAATAATGCAAGTATAGAAAAATAAGTGTAAAATGTTAAGAAAAATCTTAAGTTCAGTTATGAATAATTTTAATGTATTTTGCTTATCACTTAAACCATTAGCATTTAAGCCAGCCATAATATTTTATATTCTACCTATTATATGTTCAAACTGGCCAGATCCAACCACTCTTACCTATCATATAATGTCATTCTAAAAATAAACAATAACATCATTGAAATCTTGAAGCTATGAGATAATGCATGATTAATTCAGAACAATGTGAATAAATAAAAATAACACTTAACAGTAATCTGAATGCTAAAGGGTTAAAACATATTATGGAGGGCTCCTTATTTACTAATAATAATTTAATTCAGGTTAGTTTATCAATGGGAATAATTAGTGTTTCTTTGATAGGAAGTTTTCTATTTCAATGCACCAAACAATAAGATTTTAATATTGTATTTCATGTAAATACGTATGTCCTGTGTTTTTTGTTGTTGCAGTCGCAACCGACCTAATCGCAACCCTAGACGCCGGTCTACCAGTCCTCCTCGTAATCGACGCTCACGTTCACGTAGTGGTTCTAGACATAAATCATCAAGGTATCTTGGACAATTATTTGTTGCAGTTTAGAAAATGTTAACTAATCCCTACAAAAATATTTTAAATACAAACTTGTGATGTTGTTTACCTAATCATGCCCGTTTCAAAGTTTGGTTTGCTTAGAAAAAAGTCTATAGTATGTAGTGTTAGTTTTTAAATTGTTTTAAATTATATATCCACTCATACATGTGTATAATGTACAAAAGATTCTTGCTAATGCATTGCAATTCAGTATTCTAGAAAACAAAATTTAGTTTTATTATTAATGTGTTGTAATTATAAGGTGGCAAGCTGGCAGAATCGTTACCGCACCGGAAAAAATGCTTAGTGGCATTTCTTCTGACTTTATACATGCTGAGGTCAACTTTGCTTTCCATCCTTTTGGGGTTGATAAAATAAATACCAGTTGAGCACTAGGATCAATGTAATCGACTTCCACCTGCCCCGAAATTGCTGGCCTTGTGCCAAAATTTGAAATCAGTTTGTTGTAATTGTCCAAATTAATTAAAACTGTTGTTTGTTTGTGTTGCAGGAGTAAGAAAAAGAAAGAACCAAGAGAAAGAAGCAGAGAGAGAAGTCGTGAAAAAGAGAGTAAGAGTAAGAAGAAACATAAGGAACACCGTGTTGACAAGGAAGAGAAATCCTCCTTAAAGACAGACAGTACTCGTGTCACCCGTGACTATGATGAAGAGGAAAAAGGTTATGTGAGTGGTGAGGGCAAGGCTGAGAAGGTGTATACTGTTGCCAATGCTCCCACAGTTACTGAACCTACAATTATAGAAGGCAGTCCTGAACGTGACAATGTTGTAGCATCTAGTATAGGAGACCAGTTAGCTTCAGATGCAAACCTTCAACAAATGGATATGGATATGAGTGACTAATAGGGAACATCTTTATGGATTATTATCTACATTTTCTCATCTCTAACATTTTTAATCTTGTAACACTGACTTACATACAATACTTTTGTTTCCTGTAATTTTTCTTTCATACACATTTTTCATGAAGAATTTCTTATGAAGTTGGACTCTTTTACAAAGCATCACAAACATCCACACACACTCAAAAGGAAAAATATAATCATTGATAAAAAAGAATTTTGATCTTTCTTTTTTTTTTTTGCTTTTTCCTTGCCATTTCTTTAATCTTAGATTATGATTTTCAAGACTAATAATCTGCTATTTAGAATATTTATTTACAATACACTGTTTAGATTTGGTTTCTGGCTATTGTCATCAGGTGTTTTATTCTTGGTCATGTGATTACAAGATCCCTTTGCAATCACATGGTTTCAAGTTCAATCCCATTTGGGCAAGTGTCTTCCACTATAGCTCTTGACTGACCAAAATGCCTTCTGAGCGAATTTGGAAGACAGAAACTGGAAGCTTGTCATATATGTATGCTTGGCAACCGGCATTGCTTTATGTCCCTGTAACCTAGCACTTCAGCAAAAGAGACTGATAGAATAAGATTGATATGTTTGACTAAACCTTTCAAGGCAGTTCTCCAGCATGGCCGCAGTTCTATGATCAAAGGAATTCCAGTCAAGACCATATTGTGATTTGAGAGAAAATTGGTTATTATTTCTAACAGGTCAAGCACCTGCACAGAGGTTTCCTAGTTGGTTCATTGTATCATCTATAAAATCATGGAGAGAAGTCACTCATATTTTGGAATTTTAACATCACCACCATTATTAATTGATTCAAATATCAGTTAAAAAGTAGTAAAATAAAATTTTATTTGTAATCACTGGTACCACATTTGGTCAATAGTTTAATTAATAAAGTGGTGGGGTTATTTTTGCAATCACAGGTACATTTTATGAACAGGTGTTAAAAATAGAATTCTATTTGCAGTCACAGGTACCACATTTAGCTAACAGGTAATAAAACATATTTACAATCACAGATCTCACATTTGACTGGGCCAACATAAATAAACAATGATGTATGGTGTACAAACAAAACATTAGATCCAAGGGGACTATGCCAGTCTTATCTGGAAACTAATTTTTCCACAACACACTACACGTCATAACTGATTGTACACAGACCACCAAATAATGAAATAAAAATACTGAAAATGAAAGAATCACCTGGACATGCAAAAAGTACAGTTTGTTACTTCAGAAAGCTCCAGCTTACAGGATCCCTATCAGGATTATGAAACATATTGGTGCTGCTTATCTGGCATCACTGATTCAATGCTGACTTATTTGACATCAGCCGTTTGTGTCTCTTGTTCTCTGTTAATGTGTTCGTGAGCATAGGTAAAGTGTTAATGTCAATCATGTTTCATTAATTAAATTGTAATGTAAGGCGGCGAGCTGGCAGAATCGTTAGCACGCCAAGCAAAATGCTTAGCGGCATTTAGTCTGTCTCTACGCTCCGAGTTCAAATTCCGCCTGGGTCAACTTTGCCTTTCATCCTTCCGGGGTCGATAAAATAAGTACCAGTTTAAAACTGGGGTCGATGTAATCGACT